>JANHGL010003370.1:6345-19988 GCA_024611195.1 Ceyx melanurus | reverse complement strand
GGTGCCCTGCACTGGACTCTCTCCAGTCAATCTCTGTCTTTCCTGAACTGGGGTGCCCAGCACTGGACACAGTACTCAAGGTGGGGTCTCAGCAGTGCAGAACAGAGGGGGAGGAGAATCTCCCTTGCATTACTGAAGCCAACAGCAGCAGGCTGGAATACCCTCTTCTACCACCCTCAAGTCCCAAAGACTCTGTTTGACACTTCTCCTTGCTCAGCTTTAAACAAACACCCCCCTCCTGAACAATCTGCTGAGTTCTAGGCAGTCATGTCTCAGACTGGGCTCATTCTGACCAGTGGCTATGGCCTGACTGGTGGGCAAGCATGAGCTGCTGACCATATCTCTTTTTTTTTCATTAACTGGGCAAAGAAATCAAGAGGGCAATGAAGGCATTCTGCTGGGCTTTCATAAATAGAAACAAACATTTCTTTATCTAAATCTTCTCAGGCAATCAGCTTCAGCAGCACATGGAGCCCCATGTTCCACTGCAGAACCAGGCAAAAGGAGACAGCTATCCCCAAGCCAAGGCCATAACACACAAGAAAAAATCATCTTGACTTTTCTTTTCCTCCTTTTTTTTTGCATTCTCAACAGGGCCTTAGGCTGGCTGGAACATCTATGAACTTGCACAGCACCTCAATGGAAAACAAAGGCTGCTGCTGGGGTTTGTAGAAGCTTTTGCACTGAGGTGCTGCTGCATTTTTTCACTTTAGGGAAAAAAAAAATAAAAAATGGTAGAGGCAAAGAAAATCTGTTCAGATCAAAGCTGATTATGCTTTGGTGCTTGGTAGAGTTTTGGGGGTTTTTTGTGGTTGTGTTGTTGGGGTTTTGGAATTTGTTGTGTTTTTTGTTTTGTTTTCTTAGGGTTTTTTTGTGGTGTTTTTGTTTTTTCTACTCAGAATAGATCTGCAGCTTTTTGACAACTCTACAAGAACACAGAGTTTTCTATTTTGCATTCTAAACTTTCAGTCAATACCCCGACAGCTACAGTGAAACTGGTGAATTGCTGAGATTTTTGCCATGTGGGAAATTCAGACTGTGGGTGGTGGTTGAGAAGCAGCAGTTTCCTCCCCAGAAGGTTCCCCTGGCATCTGTGGTTAAGGGAGGGGAAGGCAGCAGTTGACCACAGCAGGACAGGCACCAGCAGCTCAGTGCACACAGCACGTGCTTTTGTCACACTCATTGCCAGAGGCAGAGGCAAACTTGCCCACCAAGGGAATGCAATCTATTTTATTAATGTACACCCTCAGAGAGTTTACAGATCTCACTGATGCTGCCACATCACCCAGCTAAAAATACATCTTTTCTTGCAAGATAAGGAAAGAGTCTCTAGGGTGAGGAAGTTTGAAGTTTCAGCCTGCACAAGGTAGAATCAAAACATCTGAAAATTAGAATATCACTTAAATTTCAGTGCCCTGGTGTATTTTCTTAGTGAGGAGACTGTTTTCTTACCAAACTTTGTGGGGTTTATGCATTACACTCCTTAGGCACTATAATAGAACTACTGGCTCAGCTGCATAAAGGAGAGTGAGGACTAACTCCCTTGCAGTTCAATCAAGAAACCACAGTTTCCACTTCACATGGGCTTAGTTTCAGGGCTACACCACTTGATCATATGGTATTCATACAGAGCTAGGAAACCCAACCAGAAAACCATGCTATGCTTTCCTACCAACTGCAGTGCAGCAGCATTCACTCTGGCAGGTGTTCAATTCCAAGTGGCAAGCAAAAAAACTTACTGTAGCTGACACTGGAGGACTGGAAGGTTCTCTATTGTAGCTCAAACCCAGGAATATTTCTTCAGTAGCATCCAACCACAGTGTGCTTAGGAACTCTGTCACACCTCAGGATAGATCCAGCAGGGGTGCTGCTGCTGTTTGAATCAGGAGCCTGTTTCATCACCAGGAGCAAAGTGTTCAATGCAGGATTGCTGCTCCCTGCTTGGCTGGCCTTGCTGAGCTTTTCTCTCCCTCTAACTCCTTTCTTTGCAGATCAAGAGTGCTGCAATTATCAGATGAAGTTGTAAGTGTACAAATCCTGCACTGGAAACATAATGAGGGGGATTTACATCATCTGGTTTGGGGTGCCAGAAGCATTCAAACCCAACACCCCTAGGGAAGGTCAACATTTCTCCAGTGAATATTGATATTGTGAATATTTTGATATAGTGAGTATTTTGATTCCAAAGAATACAGTATGTTTATTTTGTAAATATTTTTGTACTTCCATTTGCAAGCAAGTTAAGTGTCCATACTAGCTTCAAACTCATATGGAAAAACATTCCATGTACCTACATGAAAGTTTATGCTGAAAAGTCACATGGCAATTGGGGAAAAAAACATTTGTAGTCAAAGTGTCTCTCCAAGAAGCACTTGATAAGCAGAGGGGAAAGGGAGACTGATTACAGAGCAGCATTCCCTTCAGTTGACTTAAACTCAGCTGCATTCATTTATTTAACAGATGTCAAAGAGAGCAAAGCATCATTTGTCAGTTTAGAGCCATTTCACAAAGCAATCTTTAACCCTCAGTGGGCTTATCTTCCTTTGCATTCTGATCACTACAAAGTCATCAAAACAGGAGTTAATCAGCCTGTTATCAACACTGATAGCACCGTGGGGGTGAAAACAATGCATAAAACCCACATTGTTTTCTAGGAAAATAATTTTAATTGAGAGAATATACTGAAGCAATGAAAATGAGTGATACTCTGCTTTTCAGATGGTCCAGTTCCAGCTTTCCTAGATTAAATTAAATTAATTATTTTTCCTAGATTAAATTAGATTAAGATTTCCTTAATTAAATTATTCCACAAACATCTTGATAACAAACAAGCTTGCCTACAAAATTAGGGCTCCTGTATTACACCTTCTTTTAGCTACACCTACAAAAGATTAAAGACTCAGTTGAGATGTCCCATATCTTGCAACCATGTTTTCTGCCTGATCTCCACTGTGTTTAAAAAGAGAAGCAAAGTGGGTGCTTTATGATTTTAAACACTCCTCACTCCAATTGAGCTGCAATAAATCATCTTATTCTAAACCATCTTGAAAGAGCAACCTTGCTGAAAGATGTCCTTGGAGAAAATACAGTAGTATGGAAAAGACATAACACTGAAGCAGCCTGGAAACTGATTTAAAAAGTGATCCTTTTTCCCCCCATGCTTAAAAGAGAACATTACATCATCAAGCCGTTTTTACAATCCATTGGATTCTGTTTCTCTAAGCAGGGCTTTCATTCCTGAAGCCTCCCCAAGACCTTTACAATACTGACTATGTGTTTGCACCTCAACTTTATTCCAAATACACAGTAGATGTTAGTTGAAAGTAAAAGCATCTTACTTAGCAGCTCCTACAAATGAATATCACCTTAATTAAAGCCAATCTCCAAAACAAAAGCAGGACAAACAAAAAAAGCCCAACCACAAGTAGAAGGCAGAGCTGTAAGCCTGCATTAGTTTACCATAGCACTGGAAACAAAGGATAGTAGTGGGCAAGCTCTCAAAATACAGGGTTTTTTTTCTCCTGTGAGAGCCCTCCTGTTTTCAATCTGTTACAGTCAAACGTGCTCATTAAAAGCATGTTTTGCACAACCAGGGCTGAAGGAGCAATGAAATGTTCTCTTTCAAGTAAACTGAATATGGTTGCTCACAAGTCAGTGTGATACAAGTGAACAGGCAGCAGGGTGATGCAAAAGCAACACCACTTACCTGCCAACAATAACAGATATCAAGCCCACTTTGCTTAATTGGATTTATTTTTTTTTTTTCAAAATACTGCACATAATCTTTCCAATTTAGCCAGCTTAAATTGGCTTAGATCACAACCTTGTATTTTTTGTGGTCTTTAAAAAATATATTATTTTTTTTAAGGCTGTATCAAAAGCTGATCAGCTCATTACAGTAAATGACCAAAACTTGCAGAGTTTTGGGAAGTTATTGGAAGGATGCCTTCAATTAGACTTGCTTGATGAATGTACAAGAGGCTGACTAACCACATAAGTCTAAATTTACAAGCTACACAGGACAAGTCACTTCAGACAACCTACTTTTGGAAGGGGGAAGCTACGTGAGCAAAGAAAAAGCATATTTACACCTTCAGAAAATGCCTTCAGTGATCTCCATGAGCAGATGACTAAAGGGATGTTTTTTCCTAGGTATAGAACACACAAGAAGATGCAGCTCTCAAGCCTTTAACCCCCTCTGTCTGTGTGTGTTGGCTTGAGGAAAGGGACAAAAGGACAAATGTGCAGATTCCTTCTGAGGAAACTTCTGTTACTACTAGAAAGAGTGAGTGTGAATGTGTGTGTAAGAGAGGAAAGAAGGAAGGTAAATAGTAAATGATATTGCTATGGATACTGATGCATGATGACCTCCATGAGGCTCTAGATGAGATTGACTCAGTCTAAAGACCATTTCTTCCAGACAGAAAGATCCATTTCCTCTATGGCCTACTAGAAACTGTTTTCTTCTAATTATTAGCAATATAATTTACATTAAAAAGGAGCAAAGAGTCAAGCTCTTCCTTGGTTTTACTCAACTTGATGCTTCCCTGGTGTTGATTCTACCAAGGAAGTCAAGTTTCTGTAATTATATATATTTATATATATATATATAAGTAGATGTATATTCCTAAGAGGCACATATATATTACCAAGAGAGAAGATGGGGCTCAGTATCACTGCAGCAGAGCCAAAAGGCTGCAGAGACAGGCTGATGAACAGTCACTAGAGTTAACTTCAGTAACTTTCAACTCACATCTTTGTCTGCTCATCAGAAAGAGTTTGGAAAACTGATGGGCTGCAGCTTTGCTGAGTTACACAGATGAAGTACCAACAACAGCCCTCGTGTTTGTGGATTCCTGTCCCATTTATGAGCCATGATAATTGTTTTAGTGGCTTCAAATATCAACTCAGCCATACTCCACAACCTTGCCAATGAAGGGATCTTCAGCATGTTAGAAAGACTACAAAATGAACACATTTTGCTGGTGAAAAGGAGACAAGTGAACATCCTGCTGTGAGTCCCTGACCCAAAGGAACCTTCCTTGAGAGGAATCTTGAGCCATAAGATGTTTGAAATTCAATTTTTTTTTTCTCAGGATAAGAAAACTATCTAATAAGAAAACTATTCCCAAGGCAGTTCTAGGAGTCTAGGAATCAAGTTCTATGTAAATCACTGTCAAGAATGTGAAGTTACATCATTACAGCAAAAGCAACATCTACAGTGAAGCACAAATTATCACCAACATGCTCAGCCAAGCACTGAACACCAGATATCCTTCTAATGGGCCAGTCCTTTTATATTTGCCAATATCAGTAACAAAAAGGATGCCAAAATTTTAAAGTAAACCCACTCCACTATGGAATTAACTGAAAATTAGCATTGTATTGTCACCAACAGAACATTTGCCATTTACAGCCCTACTGCAAGGCAGGGTACAGTGTCCTTTAACTGGCAGCAAGCACCACAGAGAATTGACTGACCCATTGATTTCTGTTTGTGTGTCTGAGCTGGGTTTTAGCCATAGAAATTTAGGGTTATCTAGAGCCAGAGGGTAGGCAGTGTCCACCTGACAGATCCTCTGTGACAGAATGCAGTCACTGCTTTCACTGAAACCAAATATAAAGCTGGGAAATGAGGCTGAAGCACTAAAATGTGCCTGCAGGCAGTCTGGGTGCTTTGATGGCAGCAGCAAACACTAGATCAGGGATCCCTGAATTATCTATATGGACTAGACCTGAGCCAGTGATCCTTTAAACTGCATTAGCTTGTGTTGGCTTCTGCAATTCACTAGTAGGACTACTGAAATAATTAAATCTGTTCACCTGATTAAAGCATTATATTGACACTCCCAAAGGCTATACACTCCTTTATGCTTTTAGACACATCCTAATCTACACTTAGCCTCAAAATACACAGTTAACACGAAGTAATTAACAATATTTCACTGTGATTTGGATTTAGGTAAATTAGATTTAATGTTAACAGATATATTAAGAAAAAAAAAAAAAGCAGCAAAACAAAAAAACCCCAACAAATAAACCAATCATTAATAAAAGAATAGAAATAGGATTTGCACACCAGATCAAACTGTATCTAATATGGTATTTGCCTTTGGCACTGTCTCAGTATTGTAGAACGGCAAGACACTGACAAAATCAGCCTAAATAAAAATAAGAATTTGCATAAAATACATAAAAGAAAGTGAAAGGGTAAAGGATAGGGGAAGGTATATCTTACATAAAATTAAGTAGTACCTTATGCAGTTCCCCAAAGCTAATTCACTCTTCAAGGTTATAACTCCATGAGCAGTCTAAAGAACAATGCCAAAGTATTCACACAAGTATCACAATTGAGAGAAAAATTAGAAATACAACAGATAATGGTATCATAACAGGTGGGGCTACATCTGTCAAGCACTTCTATTCAATAAAGGAATTTTAAAAGAACTAAAGAGATTCTCTTAAGATGTTAAGATGCAACTAAGATGTTCTCTTAGTTGTAGATTTTGGGAGAGGAGGAGAGCTGCTCACCACATATTTCCCTTCAGATGCTTCACAGTTACTGAGAAACTCCACACAGAGTTATATGGATAATCAGGAAATAATTCCCACTGTCATTTTATTGGAAAAAAAACCCCTCTTATAGGCAAAAAACTGATCAGTTCAGACTGATCTAGGTGAAAAAAATTAAAAATCTCCCTTTCTTGCAGACAGACAGAGCAGACAAGGGGTGCCACTGTATGGTCTGCTATGGTCCAACAAAAACTCTGAAGCAAAGAAAGGGGAAACAAAGAAAAAAAACCAAACAGAAAGAAACCAAACCGAACACAAAACCCAACATAAAACAACCAAGTAAGCAACTAATTCTCCCCCAGCATCTAGGGAATGCTTGACAGAACTACTGAGGAGAACTGGCAGGCAAGCCAGGGTGGACTGCATGCACCATGCAAGGCCCATGACAGGCCGCAAAGAAGAAAAGGGCCTTGTTCTGCTGGCTGCTACTACTACAATTTCACCTGGGATTGCTTTTCAACTAACAAGCAATTTTGTCAAAACAAATGTATCAATAGAACATTTCTCTGTTAAAACATGAAGTATGATTAAAATAGTGATCACCTATCTGCAGCAAACTTAGATTGACTTATGTGTGTGGGACTTCATGAGGGAAGGATTTCCATAACCTAGCATTCTTACCAAAGACCAGAGGTACAGATCCCACCCAGCACCATGCAGAAAAGCTGAGCCAAAAGAAAGTGTGATTCAATTTTAAAAGTAGATGTGAAATAAAGGCAAAGGAGGATGCAGAGTAGAGAATTTCCCAGGAGAAAGTAGAGCATTTCAGAGGGCCAGCCTGACAGCAGCTATTCCTAAAATTATCATTTTCCAGAGACAAAAACCAGAGACTCTGCTCCTCTCTGCTGAAACTCAGCAATAGTGTCCCCAAGTCCTGTCCCAGGGACCCATCTTTGGCACCATGAATGACAAAGAACAAATTACCATCAAAAGCTTTTTGAAGCAAATCAGATCACCTCCTCTCCAAAGCAATTTGATTGGTATACTAAATGAGCTGAGCTTTATTAAAACATTTATAATTTTGTTTCTCATATTCCTCTTGGCATCCAGTGGTGGATTGCTATTAGTGATTAATAACAACCAAACTCACCACGAACAAAAAAGCAAATTCTTCCCTATTCAGCAGTCATTCAAATCAGCACTGAAATGCAGCTACAGTGTTTTCCTTTCAGTGCCTTGCCCATACATTAATGACTTTCTATGTGCCCTGGGAATAAAACTGCAATTGTTTTCAGAGTACAAGTTCTCCTGCAGTAAGAAGAAACAAAAACGACTTGCACTTTAAAAAATATAATCTTTACAGAAACTATCAAGAAAAAACATAAAATCCCTAATAACTGCAATACAAGTACAAAAGGAGATGTAAATCTCAAGAAACACAGAATAACTTTTTCAACTTCTTGTGCCAGTTTTAGTTTTTTATTTAAATGCTGAATCACCTCAGGCCATTTTTAGAATAGAATTTTTTTCTTCATTCCACTGAAAAACAAAGAAAAAATATTTTAGCTGTGTGTTCATTGTGCTATTACATCTTTTCTGTATTTCCAATCTCTTCACTTGTTCTTAGTAGGAATGTTTTAAATTAGAATCAAGGACACAAAGGAATCCTGTGGGTAGCCAAATCCCAGCCTCTGTCACCACAAGAAATATACATAGTAAAAAAAGCTCAAGTTTTTCAAGTTCCATCTTAAAAAGGTAATTACACATCTTCCAACCCTACACAGCTGCTTGCTGTGCCAGAACCCCAGCCCTCAATGGCAACTTATTTTACTCTGCACTCTTCTCGTGGCCAAATTGTCTGTTACTCTTTCCTTAAACCAGCCCTTTCTCTATCTGCAGAGCAATCACATTTCACTCTTCATTTTGCCAAGTATATTTTTTGTTGTTGCTGTTTCTCCACTAGTTTAGATACATCTTTTTCTATTGTCAACTGCTCTGAATGACAACAGAGATGGTTCTGTTCAGTGATTTTACTTTCCAGCTCAGTTCTTCTAACTAGCTGCCCTGTCTGAAGTCAGCAGCAGGTTCTCAGAGGCAGTGTCTGTTCTGGCAGTGGTAACACCCCATGGTTAGAGTCAGCACCAAGGCTGCTGACCAAGGCTGCTGCTGGATCTTGTGCAACACTTGGGGGTGCAGAAAGTGCAAGGCTGCAGCTTCAGAGAGGAGCAGCCAGGACAGGAGACCCCAAACTGACCAGTGAGGGATTCCAGCCCATAGACATCATATCCAGTAGAAAGCTTTGGGCAAAGGCAAACCAGTTGTGGGATTGATTTTGCTCAAGGGTTGTAAGTACTTAATGGGTGATGATGCAAGATGGTGAACAGTTGGAGCACAAAAGGTTGAGGGGAAACACAAGGAAAAACGTTTTCCCAGTGAGGGTGCCAGAGCCTGGCAGGGGCTGCCCAGGGGGGTTGTGGAGTCTCCTGCTCTGGAGACATTCCAGCCCCACCTGGATCTGTTCCTGGGTGACTTGGTCTAGGTGACCATGCTCTGGCAGGAGGGTTGGACTAGATGGTCCCTTCCAACCCCTAACATCTGTGGATCAGTGAACTACAATGTGCACCTCAAGGAAATTTAACTCAGCCTGGTTCAGATCCTCTCCTGGTGTCTTCTCACTTCTTCAGGGGCTGGCATCCAAGGGGGGCTCTGTCCATTCTGCCTTTGATCCTGATCAGTGTGTCCCTGAATCCAGCACTGGAATCCAGCTCCTAAGCACAGTCCTGCCTGCTGTGGAGCCCAGTCTCAGACTCTAGCAGTGCTGCTCCACAGCATCAGTGGCAGTGATGTAATTGCCAGCAGGGGTTGGGTTTGGTACTGGCTTTTGTACATATTTGTTTATATTTCATGTTTATTATTATTTTAATTACAGCTGTTCCAGTTTCCTTTTCTAATCGGTAAGTTTGTTTCCCTATTCTCTTCCCCTGTGGGGAGGGAAGGGGGTTAACAGAAAGTGTCTGTTATAGGTCTAGTCAGCTGCCCCAACCCTCACCCTGACAGAACTCAAAAGGTAGTTTCAAATGTTTGAACTACTCTTTTCCAAATAAAGAACTGGAATTGAAGCCAGAATTTGAGAAGTTTCTCCAGTGCCTTTGCAACAGCATTAATATCACACATTGTGCTGAGAACTCACCCAATACTTTCTGCAATCACATCTGCTTTTTCCATAGCAGAATCACTCTGGTGGCTCATAAAACACCATGTGATTGACCAATACTCTTGTATCTGTTTCTTCCTCTGTAACTAACAACTAATGAGCCTCCAGTTTAGAAATTCTTGTTACTGGTCCCAAAGTACACAGATTCATAGTGTGATAAAGTTGCCTCATGTCGTAAAGCATGTTATAAAATTAAAGCTTTATAGATGTCATTAGAAGTGTGAATAAAAAGAGAAACAAGTACAAATATTCAGTATCTACTAGTGTGAATGAAACCATTCATTTCAAGACCATTAACGTATATGGTGAGTGGAGGATAAGGATGGCAGGATGTGTTTCTGCTATTTGATATTCATTTGATGAGACTCATTTTGTGACTGCCATTAACAAAAACCTGCATCAAGCAAGCCCATACTTTTCTGCCAATCAGCTTTGAAAAAAGCATTTCAACTCTCTAAAAAAAGTAGAGCTGTGGAACTAAGAGCACAGAATGTAAAGGACAGTAAGGCAAGCAGATCAAGACAAAGATACTGGGATAAAAAGGTTCAGGCAAAAGGCAGGATGATGCTCCCAGCCAAGCTGCCTTGCAGCACCCCTGACCTGCACCTCGTGACTCCTGCAGCTGAAGGGTCTCAGAGCTCTGCCTGAGCCCCCCTCAGCACTGCCAGTGTGGCAGCAGCCAGGCAGGGAGCCCACCCACCACTGCTGCTGGCAGGGCTTTGGTGCAGATCACTCGAAGTGCAGACTCTGCTGCATCTGGAAGGATGGGCCATGGTCATATTTTAACCATAAGGAGGAACAGTATAAGGAAAATATTCTAAAATTCCACATAAGATGCATGTGCCAATACATATGCCACTAAACACACACCAGCAGGGTGCTACCACAACCCCTGTGTATTCAATTCTAGTATCCAGAGCTCTCAGTGGCCAGAGCAGTGTGAAAACACTGTCCTCCAGACACTTCAGATCCCAGTTCAGTTTCTGCCAGTCCACCCTGTACCTTCTACTGCTCATGTTTTAACAGCAAATGCCATGAAAACAATGCAGCTCCTCAAAATAACCTGGCACACTGGCAGCTTTTTGGCTCCCATAAGGAATGAATAATTTTGAGGAAATATGCAGGGCTTGATTTCCAAGCCAGGTATCTTCTACTGAATGAGTCATTACAAGTTTGATAGTTTTCTAACACAGAAGTCTTTCCACTCTTTGTGCTCTTATCAGTAGCAGCACCCTAGAGCCAAGTTCAACTTGGAAAACAATGCCTGGAATGTGCCCTAATTATGCCAACACCACATGGCACAACTGGGTGGTGTTCCTCACCTCCTGCTTGGTGGTGAAGGTGACAGACCCAAGCTCTTCTGGGTGGTGCCCAGTGACAGGACCAGAGGCAATGGGCACAAAGTGACACCCAGGAGGGTCTGCACACTCACAGTGAGGGTGACTGAGCATGGCACAGGCTGCCCAGGCAGGGTGTGGAGTGTCAAGCCTTGGAGATACTCAAAACACATCTGGCCACAGTTCTGAGTCACTAGCCCTACATGGACCTGCTTGAGCAAGGGGTTGGGCCAGCATGACCTCCAGAGGTCTCTCCCAACCTCAACCATTCTGTGATGCCCTGGTCCCACACCATTTCTGTGCCTGCTTTCCTCCCCCAGTCTGATGGGTGCCAACCATCCTGCACCCCCCTTTCAACCTGACTTGCCATAACTTCAGCAAATAAAGTCAGGGCAACTGTTCTACGTGCATGTTGGAAAGCAAACTTCTTCTCAGATATGGATAAAAATCTTGATACCCGTTTGCCTGTCTGCTGTTCTTCTCTGCCACAAGCTGAGCTAAAATATTGACATTCTAAGAAACAGGAGCACGTGCAAGCTACACTAATTTAGATAAGATTGGAAAAGTCACCCTGAAGCAGGGTGGAAAAGAACTGGGAAAGTCAAGCATGAGGGATTACCAGATTTAGACTTGCTTACCACTACAGTTCAGTTACCTAAATTCTCCTGAATACCAGCTGGATAGAAATTAATTTTCTTTTTTTGAGCACTTGTGGCTCTATAGTACTGTTTTCAGCATCTCTGCCAGCAGTGACCCCATCTGCCCAGTCTTTGGTTTGCAAAATTATTAAATAATTCCAAAACAAACAAGGAAAAACCCCGAACAAAAATAACTCAATTTAAAAAAGAAAACAAGAAAACAAAACCAAACCCAACAAATCTCCAACAACCCAACCAAGCAATCAATAAACATAAGGGCATTTGTACAGCTGTGACTTTCACTGAACTGAGGCAGATGGATCAAGCTGTTGGGTGTCTCAGGAGCTACGACTGCACAATTTTAGCTGCTGCTGCAGATGAAAAGCACTGAAACACTTGCACTAGATAGTACAATATTGCTAATAAAGAAATGCTTTGAAATATCCTGATTCACAAATGGTGGAATCAAGCACAACTCATGTTGAAGATGAGGTTGAAGAGCAGCTCCATGGCAGCTGCTTTAGAGAAGACACAGAGCCTGCTCCAGTCCCCTGCTCCTCCACTGCCACTGGGCTCATGATTCAGACTCAAACCTGCATTCCAGACATCTTCAGGTCAAACACAGAAGTTAATAAATACACTGTTGTACTTCATTACCTCTCCTCTACACAGAGAGCTGTGCTGCAATTTGCACAGCACCTGTAATTCCTGCAGCAATGGGTTTGCAGGTCAGCTGGCAGAAGGGCCATTCCACACTAAGGAATTTCACACAGTCCCCACTTCTGTTCTGCACAGAGGCACCAACTGCAGCCAGGCAAAGCTGCTCCCTCTGGAAACAACATGCAATCAGCAATCACTCTGCACACCAAAGCAGAGAAATGAGACAGCCTCCCTTTGCTTTCATCTAGCAAGTATTTGCTTTCCTTGTGCTCCAGTTACAATCACCAGGTTGAAAGGACACAGGGTAGATCTACTAGACCAAAGTGAAGGAAAACAGTTTAGAAGTTAAAAAACAACAGAAAAAAAATCAAATCAGTAATTCAAAAAATCAACTCCAGGCTACTGCTGATGCCTATAATAGCTTTCAGAAAGTCAAATACACACAGATTATTAGTAAGGAAATCTGAAGTTTGTGTAATACACAAAAATCTCAAGACTAATAGTAAAAGTTACTAAGTGCTCCAAAGACTATGAATGGCCCCCAAGGAAATAATTTTAAAACAATAAAAAATTAACCAGAAATCACAAACTGCATTTATTCTGGCATAAGACCTGTATATCTCTTGGAATTAAATATCTGTCTTTTTATTAAAAACATCCATGTCTGTTCAAGCTGTGTCTAAAACATGAACAGCAGACATTTGCTAGATTAACACCCTTGCTATCATGTTTTAACTCTTTAAAGAGCCACACAATAAAAAGTTAGCATCTGATTCTCATCAGTTCACAATGCAGCCCAATTTTTTTTTCCTTAAAAAATCATTAACACTATTCCTCACTCATAATACAAACCAAGATGGGAAGTAAAGTGTTAATGCAGTTTAGCTGCTGTTACTTTTAACTCCTCTGGGGTTTATAATTTGCAGAGTATATTAGGTCCTCCACCCTGGAACTTTTTAAAACAACAGAGCAAAGGAATGTCACAGCACCATCATCTGCCATCAGAACAGAGATAGGACACAGCAGAGCACCTCCTCCTCCTCCTAATCTGTCACTTGTAATCAGCTGTGGTGTAGCCAGAAGCTGCCTGAGACAAGACAGAGAAATCAAAATGAAGAGTATGCAGCACAGACATGACCTATATAGGAGTGATGGGTAAGGTGAAGTGAGCAGCACGAGTTCTTAGAGACACAAGGACAGAGCCAAATGGCACTTTACAGTTAAAGGGAGAATAAACCCCTAAGCACTGTTATTTTAGAGTATTATAATACTCTAAATATT
>JANHGL010003369.1:0-89414 GCA_024611195.1 Ceyx melanurus | reverse complement strand
CAACCACAAACACCAACAACCACAAACACCAACAACCACAAACACCAACAACCACAAACACCAACAACCACAAACACAAAAACAAAACAAAAAACACACAAAAAAGCCCCACCACCTAACACCCTACCTCTTGGTACATTAAGAACTTCTATCTAGTGAGCGAAAAGAATCACAGAATTGCTACAGTTGGAAAAGACCTTAAAAATTCTCAAACAAGAAAATCATCATCAAGAAAATTAATAAATCCTCATTAATGGGAAAATGAAGTTGCAGACTAAGAAAAAGGCAGTATAAGGAATTAGGCCATGAGATGTGCACAGAACACTGTGTGAAGCAACTCCAAGTGCAGCAAATGCCATTTCATAGATGTAAGGAAACTGTCTTAAGGCAGGCAGCCTGTTAAGGAGCAATTTGGTGCACAAATGTTAGCTATGCTGATAGTCAGCTCTAAGAAATAATAACCAAAAGCACTTGGTCTCCCTGTTATCAGGGCAAAGAATGATTAGACCATGCTTGCTGTAACTTCACTAATCATGAGAAAGTGTGACCTAATTATCCCAAATGTTCTTTTTTTTTCACTTTGCTGGGTTTCCCCTATCTTGGATCTTGTAAAAAAAAGGCAAAACTTCGAGCTAGCAGCTTAAATATTTGTAACAGCTAGAGTAGACAAAGCTAGCAGCTTAAACAATAATAGCTAGAGTAAACAAACACTATAAATTGTGGTATAAGACCTTCATTAATCGTATTGCAACATGCTGAACAGCTAACTACAGAACCAGCTGAAACTGACCTAAGGAGATGTGATATTGCATGAGATGACCACTTAGCAACCACTTAGTAATGAAACTGCAAACAAAGCAATCAAATAAAAAGCAAGAAACCCACAGACCTTAATATTACTACTGGACTTGTAAGGGTATAATTGCCCAGGGATTTCTTGATTTGTGGTCCCTTTTTGGAGGCATCCAACTCAAGGTGTTAATAAGATGCACTTTCATCAAACTTTCATAAAGGAATCTATCTTTCAGAAATCTGGAATCAAATTGTTATGATGTCTGGCAGACATAATTTCAGAACAACTTCTACTGCATGCTGTAGCTTGATTAAAAAACAAAATCAAAATTTCCTCTAAGAGATGAGCAACCCCAATTGAACATGCTGAGCTCTATTGGGCTTCATCTAGCAGGCACAGTGTTTTAGACTGCTTTTGTTCATTTGACACCTGACTAGAAGACCTCTGCAAAAGGAGGAAATGCCATAATTCAGAGTGCAGGAGGGCACCGGGTAAAATTAATTTGGGATGGCAAAGGTACTCAGAGCTTGGCCTTGAAGTAACTCAGGTGGGAACCAGAGTAAAGAAACCATGACGACAGCACGCTCCCAGCAGCGCTAAGCAAAGGCCAGCGATCAGCTCCGCGTTCCCCCACCGAGATCTTCCCAGCGTCCATCCAAAAGGCAAAGCTCTTTGCCTCGTACTGAGAAAAAAACGCTCCTTCTCTCCGACTTGGCTTCAGCAACTGTCTGAAGCAGTAGAGATAGGCTGGTACTTGTCCGAGCTGCACTAGCCTGCGGACGCAAGGCGGGGATGGGAGGCGAGGTACGCAAACCTGGGGATGATGTGCAGATCCCTCGGTGGCTGCACCTTACCGTGCCGTGAGCTTCCCCCTACAGTGCCGGGCCGCGCTGCCCGACGGAGAACGAAAGCCTCCTCAGCGGCGAGCCGGCACCTCTCCTTGTGCAGCAGCACCAGCAGAAAGCGACCGCGAGCACCTCGGCTGGAGAAACCAGCGAAAGGAACGAGCGAAGGAGATGCATCGACAGACAGCTTCTTCGCTTGCTCACCCCGCAGATAAGGACGCATCGCGGCGCTGCCGGAGCGCGGCTGGGGCCCCGCGGTGCAGTCAACACCGCCGCGACGGACGCCCGCAGGGGAGCTATCGGGGCGGAGCAGGGCTCAAGCACAGCGGGACAGCCCAGTTAACCAACTCTCCCTGCACCCAGCTCCTAGTGGCTCCCGCTCCTCCCAGCAGGCGCCTAGCCCAGGGATAGTGGGGCAGCCCCACCGCTCCTGCCCAAATAGGGACGCCTGCAGACTGCCGTTTCCCGCGGCACCGCCTCCCGCCCCGCTCCGCCCTGCTCCGCCGCTCTCCAGAGGCAAGGGCCTCACCGGGGCGCTCCCCGGCCACGCCGCCTACAGCGCCTCCCGTCCCCAAGGGAACCGGGGCGGGGCCTCGGGCCTCTCCACTCCGCCCAGTCAGGGCTGCCGCTACCACCTCCCGCTCCCCGGCTGCGGCCCGCGGCTGCCTTGGTTTCCCTTGCTACCCGAGACCTTGTTTTCCGCAGTAGGCAGTGGATTTGACTGGTGTTCCTTCCGCAAGCTGGTCAGCTTCTCACCAGCAGTCTTCCTTAGTAAAGACAGCACAAGAACCTCGGAGGAGTGCAGGAAGTTTTCTAGCAGGACAAAGAAGCTTGCTTATTCCTGAGGAAGCGTTCGCTGTGAGCTTTTGCAGAGCTTCCCAGGACAGCGGAGTTTCTGATCCGCAGAGCGGTGTGTGCTGTCCCCCCACAGGTCGGGCTGTAGGGCTGCACTGCAGGGCACAGCCACCCCGGGGTTGCCTTGAAGCCTCCCCGGTTCCCCGTGGCTGTCCAGCTGTGTGTACCTGCAGCCTGCGCTCCCGCTTCATCCACCCTGAATTTGTGCCAGGGAAAGAAACGGTGACGGTCAGTGGGTTCTTACTGAATGGATGATGCAGTCCACCCCAGCTTCTGTCAGGTTTATGTTTTATATCTTATATTGCCGTTAACAGGTGACAGAGCCTGGAACGGGCTGCCCAGGGAGGTTGTGGAGACTCCATCTCTGGAGACACTTAAAACCCGCCTGGATCTGTTCCTGGGTGACTTGGTCTAGGTGATCCTGATCTGGCGGGGGGGTTGGACTAGATGATCTTCTAGGTCCCTTCCAACCCCTAACATCTGTGAATCTGTGAATCTGTGCAAAGAAAACTGCATTAAGAACTTGAAGTGCACTTTGAAGTCACATGATGTGTTACACATTTAAATGTGGATAAAAGCCACTAGTTAGTTTCTCTCTAGGCATTGCTTTCCATGCAATTCACAATTGTCATCAACAAGAATTCTTGGTTCAGTGATCCCAGCCTCTCCATGGGAGGTGGACAATGGACATACGCTGTGGTATGGGTGCCCTGCCTGCAGGTGTCTTCGTACTCGACTTTGGGCTTCCCATACCTTAGGGATACGCCAGCTTTCAGCCTGATGCAACCTGGACAGTGCTGAGAAACCAAAGAAACTGTCTCTGCAAGTGCTGTGGTTTTCAAGGGCTATCTGAAGTCGGGGCAACAGTAGAACAGAAGGACTGACTCTTAAGTAGGAAACAGACACATAGTACAAACTTCTTTTTTGGAATGATATTGATCTGGTACAAAGACACCAAGAGAAATGTTAAAAAGAAACCTAATTTTTCCAACAAATCTGGGCACATCTTGAGGCTTTTTCCAATGAAGTTGAGGTTGCTGTGCCCACCAAAAGGACAGGAAGGCAGTAGACTTCAACTTAATGGTCAGTACATGTACCTGGATCAAGTGTACCCTGATTAAGCTTGCTATAATACCAAACTGAGTGGGGAAGTGGACACTTCAGAAGGGAGAGCCACCCTGGAGAAAGACCTGGATAGTCTGGAATACCAGGCTAATAAGAACCTTATGAAGACTGATAGAAGACCTTACGTCTATAAATAAATACCTCAAGGGTGGGAGCAAGAAGGATGGAGCTGAACTCTCTTATCAGTGTTGCCCGGTGACAGGACAAGGAGCAATGGGCCCAAACTGGAACACAGGAGGTTCCTTCTAAACATGAGGAAAAACTTCTTTCTGTGAGGGTGATGAAGCACTGGGAGACGCTGCCCAGGGAGCTTGTGGAGTCTCCTCTGGATCTATTCCAAACCTGCCTATATGCAATCCTGTGTAATGTGCTCTAGGCAAATCTGCTTTGGGCAGGGGTTGGACTACATGATCTCTAGGGGTCCCTTCCAACCTCAATGATTCAGTGATTCTGCAGTTCTGTGATCACCATGTTCAAGTACTTAAAGGCTGCAAAGAAAATGGAGACTCCCTTTTTTCAAGGAGTCAACATGGAAAACACAAGGGATAGTGGGTACAAGTTACTCCTGGGAAGATTCTGATTGGACACGAGTGGAAAAAATTTCACAACGAGAACAGTCAGCCATTAGAATAACCTCCCAAGGCAAGTGATAGATTCCCCAGCACTGGGCACTTTTAAGATTCAGCTGACCATGGTGCTGGACCTTCTTGTCTAGACCTTGATTTTACTAAGAAAGGTTGGGCCAGTTGATCCTTAAGATCCTTTATAACCTAGTATTCTATGATTTGTGATGTGTAACAGATGCAAATAGGGAGTGATTTGCTTCCACCTGGCAGGAACTTCACTACATACATTTAGTCCCTTATGTTTTAAACAGTCTCACTAAAGAGCTAGAAACATTGAAATTGCCACAGGAGGTCACTATTGTGCAAGGTATATGTATATCTGTCAGAATGGTAAGCACAATCATTTCACTTTTGAAAAGATGCTTTTAGTAGCTTTCAAAGGACTGGCAGTGACCCAGGGAAGAAACATAAAATTACATTGCCAATACCTATTTTTAAACCCGTGCTTGCTGGTAAGCCGGTACCTTTAAGTGTAGCACTCTACATAGGTGAGTACTGTGTAACTATCATCATTAAAATGTACCTGTACAAACTAAGGGGAATAAAGTTACTGAAACTGAAGCATATGGGAATGTCCATTGAATTCAGGAGCCACCTTCAAGATGCTCTTGAATTCAACCCCTGTCAACCAAATGTTGTCTGGTTTACTGTCTGGAGTGCTCTCAAAAAAAACCAGGGTAAATGGCAAGGAATGACTGCTGCTGTTTTTGAGGCCAAAGAACCTGTAGTGACTGAGTGAATAAAAGGTTTTGCTCAATTAGAAGAGCTCTGTACCACAGTAGTAGCTCAAAGAAATGGTGCATAAGCTATATACACTGATTCCTACGCTGCATGGCCTGATGCTACACAATGTCTAGGAAATTAGGCAAATTTCCCATATATCTCCATATATAGAGATGCAAATATCGGGAGAAAATATAATATGTTGCCAACTGTCAGGTGGCAATAAGATGAGAATTTCCCTGAATTCCACTACCACTACTACACCAGTAACAGTTACCTGAAGATTTGCAGTTTTTACTTAAGTAATTGAATTTTACATTCAGATTTGATGGGACAGCATTAGCATAGATGTATTCATGTTGCTCGCAATGGGCAGTACCTATATATATGAACAACGGTACCACTCTCATTTGAAAACCTGCACAGTTAAGGATTTTTCTAGGGGATTTGGAACAATTGGATTGGGCACAGGAGCACTGGATTCTTCCTAGTAATAAAGTGTTTATGCTAGGAACATTAAACAAACAAGCTATAATTGCTCAGACCATGAAACTGTTGATACCTTGACTAGTAATTTAAACCCTTGGAAAAAAACTCCAGAAATTTTTCAAGTAAATGTGTGCTGCTGTCCACAAATGTGTGTCTAACACCAGCTGTGCCACTGCCTATGTTATCATGCAGGCCTTTATTATAAATTAATATGAACAACAAGCCAATTGGATACACAGTGGGCATCCTGCTATTCTAGACACCCTATTACTGGGTTAGTGCCATCATTGTAAAATCCATTTTATCAAAGTCTAAGAGTAGCAAGCAAAAGTAGTCTGCTGAGTGGATCCGTTTATTAGCATACTATAAATAGGGAAAATAAAGAAGAACCCCTTTACCAATGCACCCCAATCCCCATTATTGTAGCTAATAGAATATGGCTGCAACTTCAAGGGACCAAATACATGCATAGCAAAGGCAACCTAAACAATACTCATGGATGTAAGAAGGAGAAACCATGAACAGTACTGTCTTGGGCATTCAAGATCTTTGTATGAGTAATATGACTTCAGGTACTTTGTATGAGTAATAAACCTCAGGTTTAGACTAAATGTATGTAACTGCATGGATTTACTTAAATGGTATAGGTATTGGTGTTGCTTTGTGATGTTCTGTGTCATGACACAATGATTTTATAGAAACCAAAATCTAATTCACATCGATGCTGGTGGAATATTGGCATACAAATTGGACGGGACCCTTAAGACCACCGTGGGACATTCTCAAATTGAAGGTTTGGAAATTTTAATCACCAAATATAAAAAACTATTTGCTTATCAAACACAGATGACTACTGCTATCAGGTGTAATACTGACCAGATTGCCAGACAGCTAGAACAGACTGCTAGACATCATTGGTGTGACACTTTTATGGGTTATACACTGTCTGCAACTGTTACGCTGCATGTTGCTGTCACTGTTACTGTATGTTACATGTCACTGCTACACTACCTCCACTCACTACCTCCACTCACGGAGCAGTGGGATTTACTAGACTTTTGGCCCATACCAAGTGGTGGAGTGTGGGTGTTCACTTGACTCCTGCACAGGTTTTGGCCTTAACGTATGACTCATGCTAAAACCTGAGGTACGGTGGGAGCAGCACCATTAGGCTAAAGTATAGACCTTAGAATCATAGAAATGTCTGCTTGAAAGGGAACTCTAGAGCTTATTTAGTCCAACCCCCCTGCTGAAAGCAGGGACATCTTCAGCTGGAGCAGGTTGCTCAGAGCCTTGTCAAGCCCCACCTTGAGTGTTTCCAGGGATGGGGCCTCAACCACCTCCCTGGGCAACCTGCTCAGGTGCTCCACCACTCTCATAGTAAAGAACTTCTTCCTTATTTCTAATCTAAATCGACTCCTTTCTCATTTAAAACCATTGCCTCTTGTCCTTTCACTACAGGCTTTTGTAAACAGGTCCTCTCCAGGCTTTTCATAGCTCCCTTCAGGTACTGGAAGGTGGCTAAGGTCTCATCAGACCCTTCTCTTCTCCAGGCTGAACAATCCCAGTTCCTTCAATCTGTCCTCGAAGAAGAGGTGTTCCAGCCCCCTGATCATCTTCATGGCCCTTCTCTGGATCCACTCCATCAGGTCCATGTTCCTCTCTGTGCTGAGGGCCCCGGAGCTGGACACAGTACTCCAGGCAAGGTCTGATCAGAGTAAAGCAGCAGAATTACCTCTCTCAATCTGCTGGCCACACTTCTCCTTATGCCATTGGCCTTCTGGGCTGCAAGTACACACTGGCTACTCATGTCCAGCTTCTCGTCTATCAGCACCCCCCTTTTCTGCAGGGCTGCTCTCTAAACCTCATCCCCAAGCCTGAACTGATAGTGGGGATTGTTCCATCCCAGTAAGAGTAACTTGTACACTGGATGAGAGAGTGAATTTGTGAGATCATACTTTTCTGAGTTAATCAATTTGTGCATGGCTATTATTTAAGGAATTAACAAGTTAGACTAGTCTGTTGAAAGGGGATTGAGCCCTTATTTGATTTTTACATAAGGAAGTAAAGAAATAAAGAATGGGACACAGAATACAGTCATTTAAATTTGAGAGAGCTAAATGAACTGTGACGTGTGTGTGTGTTGTTCAGAACCTGCTACATGACATTACTGGCACTCCACTGACTGTTCATAGAATCATAGAATGGTTAGGGCTGGAAGGGACCTCTAAAGGTCATCTAGTCCAGTCCCCCTGCAGTGAGCAGGGACACCCTCAACTCGTTCATTTAGCAAGGGATTGGTTTTCATGCAATTGGTCTCTGTTCCTTAAATGTTACTTACCTACAATAGGAGAGAAGAATTTATAGGGAGCTGACACCTGTAACAGTACTATGAAAATTGTAATTGTATGTTGGCAATAAAAGAAAACTTATTTCTAGTTTTGTCAAGCTGCAATGACAAGCTATGGCTTGCTTTCTTCTCTTTATACTCCAATAACATTAAACAGTAATTTATTAGTGAAGGGAGAAAATATGAGAGGAATGGAAGAGCTTTGCATTTCTTAACTTCATTTCCTATTTTTGTGCTGGGTGGCTTGCTGAGATACCAGCTTTCACCAAACAAAAAAAATTTCCTTCCCCTGAGAGACTGGAGTCTTGCCATCTTATTGCTTCTTGCTTGACAAGTGTATATTAACTTAAATGGTTTGTTTCATCTGCTCCTTCTGGTGCCTTTGTACTAATACCAAGTGATGATTAAGAAAGGTCTCTCTTTAATTCCAGCTTTAGCAGTCACGATCACAGACATACTGTATGGTAATAAGGTATATAATTTCTACACTTTTTTTTTTTTTTCCTACCAAAAGAATGAGAGAATTAGTCATTTGCAAACCAAAATATCTCAATAGAAACACTACAGAAAAATATAGTCTGAGTCTTAATTTCCCACAAATTTTTTTTCTATTTTTTTTTTCCTGTGATAGCCTAAGCCATTCAAAATCTATGTTTCTCTTCTTTATAAAATGCACTTTTTATACAGTCAGGTAAATGAAAGCATGACAGTTTTCCATGCAGCATAATTTTCCTGTGAGGTATCATATAATTTATAAAGTTCTTTGCAACACGCATTTTTTTCTTAGAATTAAATCTACAGTGTCATTGAGGTTTATGTCAGTCAAGGAGTGTTAGTCCTGTCAAGCATAAAATGGGTGAAGTTGCATTTAGCAAAATGCCCCAGTCATGGGTGAGTTATGTGGGGAAGCAACCTTAACCATGGCTTTGTCTATCATGGGTTTGGTGACCAGGAGATATTAGGGGTCAGAAGACTCCAAAGTAAAAGACAGGGGCACAACGCTGCACACCAGCTCTCCTTCCTTGCTCATAGATATCCATCTCCATCTCAGCCCTCCTGGGATGAACATTGTTTATATGGATCTAGTCACGCCAAGTGTAGTCCCACCAGAAGAGACTCTTGGTGCCTATGTGTGAAGTGGGTTACAGATGTTGAGAGTTTCCATCCTGTACACTGCCTGCCATGGGCTCTAGGTGGTAAGGCCTGGATGTTTCTGATGTATGATTGAGCTCCTGAACTTAAGGTCTGAACTGGACCATGTGGAGCCCACTTACAACTTTTGGGTGGGTGTCTGATTCAAGCAACATCAGTGGTTGAGCTAGCAGGGAGTGACAATTTGTTGTATCATAGGCCCAACATCACCTAGGTGAGAGACATCTGCAGGAATATCAGTATCCAATGTGGGGTTATAATCTGTGAACACCAGCTTGCAGGTGGGATGTAGTTGTCTTGCCCAGACCCTGGGGCAGAGAACTTACAGGCTGAGGCATCTCACATAGATCATGGATTTTACAATCCAGCAGCAGCTCCAGTACAAGTTTTCACTTAAGAGATTAACTGATTTTATAGACAATGCTCTGTGTGCAGCCCTGCTTGTTCTGTGATGGGATCATCATCATCTGGCTGGCGAGGTGCCTGGGACCTTCAAGGCTGGTAAGGAGGGGAGTAATCAGTCTGGTGCCCAGAAACCTTTAGGCCAACAGGGAGGTGAAGAAGAAATCAGTCTGGTGCACAGGACATGCAGAAACAGATAAGGAGGGAGAGGGGGACTGACGCATGATCATCTTAGTCACAGAGAACGTCCATTTGCTCTAGAAAATGGCATTAATTATGCCAACTATACTATTAGGGGTCAGGAACAGGGGTTACTGGTCACAAAAGTCTATATCACTTTAGAAAAGAGATTTGTAAATAATTAAGCTCCACACCATAAGCACTTCTCACATTGCAAAAAATGTGGTCAGACACATTTTTCAGATCATCTTGGACAAGATCTTGGAAATTCCATGATCTTGGAAATGCTAACAGGGCAGGAAGGCTGTGGCTGGTCTTTATTCAAAGAAAAGACTTTAACAGAAATAAATACATCGACTTCCCAAAGGCAAGGCCTGCCCCAGTGCCTTGACAGAAAAATGAAGGACGGCATGGGACATCAGGACAAAAGGTAGAAAAGGAACAAGCTGTGACAAGCAGTGAAAAAGAAATGGAAAACCCAGAAAAAGGTGGCTTGTTCCATTCCTTACTTCAGGTAATATTTTCCCCATAATGCAAACCACAACCTACAATCAAGGAGTAAGAAAAGTGGTAAAGAAGGGGTGATTCTCACACTGGTGACGATGTCACTATTTTGAGAACCCACCATAACAAGAGTCTTAGGTTTTGCAGGTACAAGGCCATGGTCACAGCAGCATAAGAGTAACAGCATGAGGAAAATAAAAGAAGGAATTATGCAGGCAGCTGTATGAAGAGTTACACAGCTCAAAATGTCAAGAAGGCTATAGACTCACAGACCATAGCAATACAAATCACGCAGGGACCTCAGGCATCAGGTCCAGCTCAGTGTGAGAGATGCTGCAGGCCTGTGGTGAAATAGCTGTAGGCTCTAATTTCAAACATTTGGACTGCTTTATAATTCCAGAACTGATTTATAAACCAGAGAAGCAGCTCTTTCTCCTGCCTCTTAATCATCAGGTTATTTCTCTGCTACAGCTATGTCATGCTGTATACACTTTTTTTTTTTTTTTTTTTTTTTAATCTCCAAAGACACACCTGGCCAGCAGAAGAATCATGCTGAATGGTGCTGGCAATCAGGGATTAGGTAATGGTCAGTTTTGATGGCTCACAGTGGGAGGACTGAAATGTTGAGACCCCTCCATAGTGGCCCATTCTTTCAAGACCACTCTGTTAAATAGTGTGGCTGTTGCAATTCAGCTGGTGCATACAGACACAGGTTTTGCTGGGCAAGCTCCCTGGCAGCAGGTCCTCCTAAGAAGTTAAGAAGTTTATCACCTACATCTTGGCTTCTGTGAAGAAAATGCAGGTGGTACCTGGAACACAATTATGCTTATTGGTATTCAGATTGTACCTCAATTACACTTGTGATCCAAGATTAAGCATTTTCTGCTTTGGTTTTTCCTTTTGAATTAAGTTGTTCAATTAGTCCTTTGTTTCAGCTGCTGAGATTTAAACTGGTACAATATGTAATCATCTGGAAGAGGTCTACTGTTATTTTGCTTGAGTAATATTCAGAAAGAAGATATTCAGCAGTTACAGAAAAATGATCAGGTATAAGGATATACTTATTTTTGGTTTGCAGAAGAAGAACTCAACTTCCTTATCAGCTTTAAAATTTGTTCCTTCTGCTCAATACACATAGAAAAGTTTCTGTGTTTTCCTAATTTTTAATGTCTATGCAGGTTATTAAAAATATATAGTAAAAATGTATTATATATATTATATAGTATATAGATATATTATATAGTATATAGTAAAAAATATACTACCTTATCTTAGTTATCAAGAACTTTTTGGACCTTTGATTAATACACAGCTACCAAATTCCCCAGGAATTGTATTTGGGTTGCATCTACAGAATGTACCGGTTTTATTTGCCAGTTCTAAAAGCTTGGGGAAAAATGGACTTAAATCCAAAAATTTTTGAGATTATCTCACATGAAGATAGAAATTTAGAAGACTATAACTCTTGTTTGAAGCTTCTGTTGCCCACTTTTGTTTTGGTTGAAACTGCGTCTGCCCACACTGGAAGATCTGAACCATGGGATTTTCTCCAGGAAACACATTTGTAAAAGCTTTAATGATAACTGCTGTCAGAGTTCTGAAAGATTTGTAATGAATTATTCAGTGCTATATATTGGCCTCCTCTTCTCCCACTGAGTCATAAATTTTAGTAGGAGTAAGCATGGGCAAAATGAAATCTTATGAGCCCCTTTTGCCTTTCTCTGATTATTGGTCTGCTAAACATCAGAATTAATTAAAAGGCTGCTAGCAGGAATTGAATTTGGCGTTAAGAAAATGGCATGAAAGGCCCTCAGTGGCAGATACAATATATAGATAAAACTTGGGTGTCAAGCTTCAAAATAACAAATGAGAAAACATCTGCTCAGTTGCTAACTGAACTTTAAAACATTCAAAATTCACTAGTCATCTTCCACATAAGCTTGCAGGTTCTATATATGCTCCAAGTGAAGTTCTGCATTTGCTAAAATATCTCCTGGGCATGTTGAGTTGGGATGCTGAAACTAGAAAGAACGTCAGCAAAGTCCAAAGCTACATCCAGTTTTCCCTTAGACAGTGGTGTCAACGTTCATCCTTCTGTCATAAACCTGTAACTTGCACAGTCGTTACAGATGCTGAGGGTTCACTTTGCCTGTAAAAGTAACTATTAAAACTGCAGGGAGGAGGTATATTCCATAGGTACATATATATTACCAGACGATAACCCCATATTCATGGATCCCGCAGGACAACAAGCAAGAATAGCCCTGAGTTGGTGGATCTCTAAGACAATTTTATGTTAGACAGCTTTAGTCAGACAATAGAGAAGCTTTAGCAGACATCAGAATCCAAAAGTTCCTCTACTGAGGAAATGATTTTGGACAGTGAGTCCTAGACCTCCAGCCTTCCTTGTTTCAGAGCCATTGCATCGATGCTCTAACTGCAGGTTCAGGAGCAGTTATGGCACTTTCAGCAATCCCTCTTGACAAAAAAAATAGAAAGGAGGAGAAAAAAATTCAGTGCTTTTTTGCAACCGCTCAGGTACCCTATGACATTCATGGAGAAAGATACTGGGTACATTCTGTTAATAACTTCAAACAGTTTCCTGGTCAACATACTGGATTTTGAGCTATTTTGTGAAGTGCCTAATTCTCCTCATGCAATGCACAGGAATCACAAGTACCTAACTCTGATAGCTTGTATTTCTATGGTTTTTATTGTATCTAAATCCAAATTTCTAGAGCCATAGTCTCATTTCATTGCCTCTTCATAATCTTCAGAGTATGGGATGCATCATTTAGTAGCATTAAAGAACTGAGTATACAATATCTCTGTATTATATTCAAAATACTTGTGTACATTCAGGCAAACAAGAACTTTTACCAAAAAAACTACAGGGAAAAAAAAAAAGCACATTATAAAACACCCAACTGCTTCTAAAATAGCATCCTGAAAGAGCTGGTATTAAAACTGGAGAACAAAATGATGCTAGCAGATTCTCTGTGGTGACTCATGATTGGGAAGGTTTTAGAAGTTTTTCAGATCTTGTTTTTCTTTCATCACATGCAAGTAAAGTTCTTTCAATTACATGGTTGCACTAACTCAAAAAAAATGAGTGTGTACTTTACCTCTCCCATGCAGTCCTGTAGCATTGATTAAGAAGAGTCTCTGATATATCAGCATGATTTAAATTCATGGCCTGAGCTAAGGAAATGGCTGTGCTGAGATGCTGAGTAAGCGTGTACATTTTGTTGCTCTTATTTAGACAGTGTTGTTCCTGCATTGACTTGAAGGAATTATAATATAAATGACAAAGACTGAAAGATTGGACCTTAGATTTATGAAATTTCCATTCATTTGTATCACTGTACAAGTATTTTACAACAAACTAGAGTTCTACTAAAGGGCCACCTCCTGTGTAAAGTACTGATTGGACTACATAGGGTCCACCTATGGCTCTGGTCCACCTGGATCAGCCTCATCTGTCAAACACAAAAACACATTGGAACAGGCTGCCCAAGGGTGGTATGGAGTTCCATTTTTGGAAATATTCAAAACATAACTGCACAAGGCCCTGAAAAAACTGATCTAAGTTGACCCAGCTTGCGGAGGCTGGCAGTGGAAGGAATAGGTGATCTCCACAGGTCCCTATGTGTATTATTAACTTCTCTATCAGTAGAACCACCTGGTGGAGTAGGAGAGCAATAGACCATACACTTTGTACCAGTGTGAGCAAAACTATGGTCTGGAGCTCTTTCTTTTAAGCACTAGATTAACATAATGCTTCTGAGTGGGAACAAATTTCTATCAAGGCAGCTTGGTGGACAGGAGCAAGACCTGAGATCTGTCTCCTCCTGCTGGTGATGATGTATTTTATCAGCATATTTATTGAGCATCCCATTAAAATGGCTTTTTTCACTGATATAAACATTGGAACCAGACATTTGGAGTGATCCCTGAAATTCATTTCATCACAATCCCTACTGTAAGCAGAAGAATTTCAAAGTTGTTTCATGTAACTTGAACATGTTTTATGTGAGAGAGATCCTCAAGTTACAAGACAGAAAATCAAGAGTAGTATTCAACTCTCATCTTATAGTCTTGCCAGGAAATTTGGAATTATGTTACATATTTTTCTACTTACCTTAGCACACCAAAATGAAAAATAAACATTGAGTAATAGACTTACTGTGACTAAAAATATAATAGATCGTATCTAAGTTATTACTGGCATTTGATATGTCTCATTATTAATTTGATCAATGGAATATGCTTATATTGGGAATGTTCCATTCTAATGGTAATATGGGCCAATAAAGAAGCTGAAATAATTCAGTAAGTTTAAATATTAGAGACAATAATGAATTAAGAATATTTAATATTAACAACCAAGAACTACAGAAAAAGAAGTCAAGCTAAATATGAAATGTTAAAAGCTATAAATCTAAGATTGTATTATTTTAATTTTGTTTCTTAATTAATTTTTTTTATTATCGTTCCTGCTTATTCTGCATTTGGGAATACTCCAATTCTGATCAAGTTATAACCCCTGTGAGTCCTACTGTTTCTATTTAACATCTCTTGAATGATATATAGCATGACATCTTCCTTGTTTAGATCTAAAATAGTAGTAATTCAACAGCAAGTATAACTCTTTTCATTCAAAGTATCAATTATGCCCTTTCTGCAAAGGAACTGTATCTATCTGTGTACTTCATCAGTAGAAAAAATCTCTAGAGGCTCTCTTTGGATGTAAAGTCAGGGTAAATGTCTTTTAGATGGACTTTGGGCAGCCAAAAGATTAACTAGTATTCACAGTCCTGTGTTGGGCTGCCATTAGAAAGATAAACTGATGATAAAATCACTTCTTCCGTGTACTGTCCTTTAACAGTAAACACAGTTCAAAACATAAACTTTTCCTAAATATACTCAGAACTAACCACTAAGAGTTTCCTTATTATGCAAAATCTCCTTGATCAATAGTGCTGAAAGGACTTTTACCCCAAAGTACTAGCAGTTTGTTGGCTTTTGACTCAGCTTTATCTTTGTTTACAGCTGATAACAAGCTTTTATCGCTCTTTGTGCTTAAGGTTAGGTTGCTTTGCAAGTTACTGAGTCAGTTCAGGACACAAGAAACCATAATTGAGAAGGTTTCCAAGTATCTGGAGAATGGAAACAATAACTTTTAAGTACTACAGTACTTCAAGGAAACATTTACTTCTGTCATTCTGTTTTTGCATCTTTTGCTATTGTAACTACTGTTTTTATTTTAATGTTCTCGATGAATACACTTTTCCCTCCATAACAGACAAAAGTTGAGAATGTGATATAGAAAAATTCTAAAAAAATTTCTGAACACAAATTTTTATTGCCCTAGAATAAAGTATGTGTTTCATTTCTGTTTTTCAGAAGCTTATATGAGTCAGCCATGTTTTCAAATGCAGTCCCAAGAGCTCAGTCAAGGAAATATTTTGGCACCATTTACCACTGCTCTGTCCTTTGAGTCCTAGATGAAGCTAAAACAGTAAAAAGGAACACGCGAATGAGTGCCCTTGGAATGAATAAGATGGTATGCATTTATGTCTTTTCTTTAATATCTTGAATTTTAATGATACTACTGAGAATGAGATTCCCTTTACATTTGTAATTATAAAGGGGAGCAGATGGTGAAGGCTTAGCTTGAAGTGTTAATTAAAATAACTTACACTGCCAAGCCTCTGCTTGAACAAAGTACATCAGGAAGATATAAGACATGAGTGAGTGCCCTATTCTAGTGAATTTTTCTTAAATAAAGCTATCTTGGAGCAAATTCATCAGAGATACTTAATATAATGTCAGTGAAATCTCTTGAATTCATGAAACAAGCACTAGACTAAATGTTCTAAATGTTTCTGGAAGTGAAAACAAGTCTGGATTCACTAGGAGGATTTATGTACCTGATCGCGTTAGTAAGCATTCAAATGGAACAAATGGATCATCAGAAAACAAAGATTCCTTGCTTTCTCTCTATGGCAGGCACATCCAGAATCACTTCCATGTGTGCTCTGCAGAACTGAAGGAATGCCAAAGCACCTTTGGGATTCATCTCGTTAATTCATACAGATAACTCAAGAGAATTGTTTCAGAGATAGTGCCTAAGACTCCCACCTTCATAGAAAACAGTCTGAGTCTGGTAACTCAGAGCTCTGGAACAGGCTGCCCAGGGGGGTTGTGGAGTCTCCATCTCTGGAGACACTTAAGACCTGCCTGGATCTGTTCCTGGGTGACTTAGTCTAAGTGATCCTGCTCAGGCAGGGGGGTTGGACTAGATGATCTTCTACGTCCCTTCCAGCCCCTAATATCTGTGATTCTGTGATTCTGTGAACTGTCAGTCTGCTGTACTTGGCTCTTGAAGAACTTAGTTTGGTTGAAGAAGCCCCAGTCTGAGATGCATTTTTTTTCTTGATTTGGAATAGTGCTCCTTAAGTCCTCAGTAGAGTGTCATAGCCACCTAGCTATTTTGTAATCAGCTATGAGATTGGTCACTGTAGAAAAGACTAGAAGCCAGTTGCCCATATATCCTCTGAACTGATGACTGGACTAATCATGCATACAAACCTTTTTTTCTTATTTAATTCTCTGAGCCAGTACATTTTTGAGCTGTAAAAATGAAAGGCAAACTAAAAGAGGCATAACAAGTGCCTATTTTTAATATTTTGGTTTAATTTCTTTAACCTGATAGTATAGATGGTTCATGGTCTTTCTTTGCACCCTGGCACAACCATGACATTTGTTTTATCATAAGTTTAGAATCATAAAATGTTTTGGGTTGAAAGGAACCTTTAAAGGCCATCTAGTCCAAGCCCCTGCACTAAGCAGGGCCATTAGCTAGATTAGGTTGCTCAGAGCCCTGTCCAACCTCACCTTGAATTTTTCCAGGGCTAGAATACCTATATCTCTCTGGGGAATATGGTCCAATGTTTCACCACTCTTATAATAAAAAAATGTCTTCCTTAGATCTAGTCTAAATCTACCCTCTTTTCATTTACAACCATTACTCCTTGTCCTATTGAAAGAGGCCCTGCTAAAAGACTGTCCCCTTCTTTCTTATAGGGGCCCTTTAAGTATTGAAAGGCTACTATAAGGTCTTGCTGAAGTCTTCTCCAAGCTGAACAACTCCATCTCTCTTAGCCTTTCTTCACAGAAGAGGTGTTCCATGTTAGGTCCAGGTGAGATGCGCCAAGATCTCATGTTCTGTGCTTCCACAGTTTTTTAACCTACCAAAATGCATTGATTATAATTTAAGCATCAAGTATCTGATACTGCTGAAAACTGAGACACATCTTACCTTCTCATATGCCTAAGAAGACTATTAAATATTAAGTATAGCTGAAAATGAAAAATTCAGCCCAGGCATAGTATCAGTCAAACAGGTAAGAGATGGTCTTAAAATATGCTTGACACTTCTTTTTCATATGAAAATTGAAGAAGTTTTCACTGAAAAGAGATCTTTGTAAAACCCCTTTTCACTTTCTATAAAGAGATTCATGTTTTCATTAGAACTTTTTGGCAAAAAGTACTTTCAGACACTTCTACTATCTCCTGGTAGAGCTAAGTGGTCAGAAAATCCTAATCTGTCTGTATTTCTAATCTTGGTGAACATGACAGATGGGTGAAAATGTTGCTGATGCAACATCATATGGCTATCTTTGGAAGAGTTTGGGAACAAAACAACAGGTTGGGAATGATACAGGAAAATATATCTCCTCTCACTCAAACTCCTACTGTGTTCTTCAACTCAGACATCTTTACCCTAACATATCTCCTTATAAAATAATGTACCCTCTACATCATAGAATCTTTGAATTATTGTGGTTGGAAGGGACCTTAAAGATCATCTAGTTCCAAACCCCCTGCCATGGGCAGGGACACCTCCCACTAGATCAGGCTGCTCAGAGACCCATCCAGCCCGGCCTTAAAAACTTAAAAGGATAGGGTTTCCATCACCTCTCTGGGCAACCTGTTTCAGTGTTTCACCACCCTCATGGTGAAGAAATTCTTACTAATGTCTACTCTGCATTGACCCATCTCTAGTTTTGATCCATTCCCTCCAGCCCTATCACTACCCGACAGCCTAAAAAGTCCCTCCCCAGCTTTCTTGTAGCCCTCTTCAGATACTGGAAGCCCCAATAAGGTCTCTCCAGAGTCTTCTCCAGACTGAACAACCCCAACTCTCTGTTTGTTTTCACAGGAAAGGTGCTTCAACCCTGTGATCATCTTTGTGGCCCTTCTGTAGACATATTCCAGCACATCCATATATTTTTTGTAATAGGGGCTCCAGAACTGGATGAAGTGCTCCAGGTGGGGTCATGAGGTCTCCCTGTTTCCCTTTTTATCCTTTCCTCCATTATCATTCTGATCTGTCCACATTCAGAAGTGGGCTGACTTCTTCATTTTTGGGCTGTAACAATTTTAAGCTGTGGGTTAAGAATATAAGAAAAATATATAACAGCATTGATGTGTGTGACCTTTAGAATGTCAGCTTAAGGGATTTATTTTTTTTTCCCTGAACAGGACATATGTATAGAGTTCTGCTTTTATAAACATATGTATAGAGTTCTGCTTTTTAAGTAGAGCTTTATTAAAACAAAAAATGCAGTGAAGAATAATGTCTCTGTCAATCTTTTGCATCCCATATTTGGTAGGTCTTGAAACACAGAAGATGTTAAAAGAATGGTAAGAAAACAAGATGTCAAATGCTTTGACTGCCTTTTCTTAAGGGCTCAAGCTCTCAGACCTTCATATGTTTTGAAATATAAAGTTATTGAATTATGTGTTAATAGCTCACAGTTTGTCCTTCCAGTTAGAAAAATTGTGCTCATACTCTGGCTTGCCTAAAAATATAGTTGGGTACAGCCTGGAAACATAACCAGTTAACTAGCTTCATAAATATAGGTGTTTAGTGATCCATAGATGATATGGATCAAATACCCATTTCTTTGAATGTTTCTTCCCTACTCATTTCTCATTATGTTTTCACATAAGATTTCTGTTTTTATTGAACCTTCAACAGAGATTCATATGTCAAAGAAATTACTCCTTTCTGAGCAGGATTCTCCTATCACCTGTCCTTTTTACTTGATGTCATTGAATGCTCAGTTGCCTTGAAGTGCTGAAAAATTCTGGATGAATATTGAACTATGTTAAGTGCTTCCAAATGAAAAGTTTTCTTCAGTTCGTATGATAAAACACCAAAGATATATTACCACACATCATGTCGCACTAAATAAACACAGTCAGCTGATTTGAGGATCAGGGTTTGGCCTGTTTACATAGGTAACTGGCTACAGAGGCTTTTCCAAAATGCATCAGAATAACAGGCCATAACATCAGGAGGAAGAGAGAAGAAACCCCACAATGCTGCCAAAATAATTAACCTGAAGAGGTCACAAGTAATTTTGGACCAAACCCTCAACCTAAGCCCCAACTAAATTTAGTTTCTATGTAGCTATGTAAAGTTACTATCTGGTGGGCACATCCTTTATGGTCATGTGTTAAGAAACACCTTTGTTAAGCAGAAGGAGAGGAGTGGGTGTAACGCAGCATGAGAAAATCCTGCTTTTAGTCATAGAGGAAATGTGGAATATGAACCCGCCAAATGGATGTGTTTCTAGAATGAGATTGCTAGTGCTAACATTATAAAGCAAGAAGTACCTTGTATGAAGATGAGTGGGTGGGATTTTTTTTTCATTAGAAGGCATTCTATAGGCAAGTATAATTTTATTTTGTCATTTGTATTAAAATCATGCCACCTCTTAATGATGTCTGTGTTACTATTAGCATGGGTTGTCAATCACTTCATGGTCTTTGATAGGCCAGTGTGTGAACTGATGCCTACAGTTTGCAATAAAGTCAGGCAGTGCTGCGCAGATTTAATTTCATTTTCTGTTTAACTTTTATTATAGTAATTTTGCAGCACCAACCAAAGGTGTTGCGCAATTTGATAGGTCTCATTTCCTTTCAATGATAATTGTACCAGAGAACATTTTGAGGACTTAAGAGATCACACTTCTCAAGAGATTTTAAAGATTGTTTTGCTTCCTCTGATTTCAGAAAACCCTTGCCAAATGTAGCAATTGTTCACATAAGTAACATTTATTTCTTCTCATCTACAACTCTAATTTAAGTTTAATACCATTCAAAAAAAAAAACCAAACAAAAAAACCTCTTGAAACTCCTATCTTCAACATATAGTAAACTTGTATATTCCATAAGTTGATTACATTCAGTAAGCTACAAAATGCTTGCTCACTCATGTTCTTTGATGCCTGCCAATAGCCTGAACATGAATACAAGTAGCTTTTATTGGTCAGCATTTTTAGTTCTAAATTTTCCCACTGTGTTCCTGTCAATATATTTCAGTGCAATATTTCAACAGAATATATTGACTGCAGTATGTACATTTAAACACATTGATTTCTGATTCTTCTGCAGTGAAGACTTCCTCATCCCTCTAGTTGATCACAGTATGTCTGATATTTGTATTCTCCAGGCCACAGTTAGAACCTCTTAATCTGTAATTTTTGAATGGGAAATTTCTTCACCAAAGCAGTAGTCCCTGGAGTTCGCAGTCAGCGAGTTGAGCTCAGATTCAGATATCCCTGTAGCTTCTGGTGGAATCATGATTCTGAAGTTTATATTGAAAATATTGTGGATATCGAGACTTCTTTCCAAAATTTACATTCTCTTTTTGTCTTAGATCAATGGCCCTATGAAGAAGGAAGCTTCTGTTTGATTAGTGAACTTAAGATCAGAAAGGACTCTGCTCAGAATGTGCATGACATAAATGTGATGGATTTAAGACATACTGGTTTTAAGAAGGGAGAGTATATTCAAAGGCATTTTGCTTTGTTAATCTGCAGGGTGAGTCTGATGACCAGGCTTCTGAGGGTTTCATCCATCAGGATGTGTCAGCTTCTTCAAAAGTCCTTGCTAGTCCTTTGGTAGGGGATTGGAGGATACATGAGAAAGTTTGCAGGAGTTTGATGATTGATACTTCACATTCCAAACTAATTGGGATCATCTGTGTGCTGATAACTACCATATTATATGGTTCAGTAATCTGTACCTGTCCTCCTGAAGTATGCATGCAAATACTAAGGCCCTGGCCTTGGCTGAACCCAACTGAACTGAATATGATAAACTGCTGAACACAATATGATACATTAATGGACAGAACATGTAGGATCTGGGGAACTACAGGCCTGTCAGCCTGACCTCAGTGCCTGAAAAGATCTTGGAGAGGATAATCCAGTGAGCTCTCATGGCAGGGAAGCCAAGGGATCAAGGCCAGCCAGAATGTGTTTATGAAAGGAAGATCTTGTTTAACAAACCTGATCTCTTTCTATGACCATGTGACTTGCCTTTTGGATGTGCTGTGGATGTTATCTACTTGGACTTTAGTAAGGCATTTGACACAGTCTTCTACAGCATTCTCCTGGAGAAACTGGCAAATCAGTCATGGTAGAGACAAATGTACTCTTCACTGGGTTAAAAATTGTCTGTCTGGCCATTCCCAGAGAGTGGTGATTAATGGGTGAAATCCAATTGGCTGCCAGTCACCAGTGGTGTCCCTTGAGGATCAGTTTTGGGGACAGTCTTGTTTAGCATCTTTATTGATGACTTGGATGTGGGGATTGAGAGCATCCTCAGTAAGTTTGCAGAAAGCACCAAATTGTCTGAGAGTGTTGATCTGATTGAGGGCAGGAAGACTCTGAAGAGGGATCTGGACAGGCTGGATCAATGAGCCAAGGCCAATTGTATGAGGTGCAATAAGGCCAAATGCTAGGTCCTGCATTTCAGTCACAACAACCCCCAGCAGCGCTACAGGCTATGGGAGGAGTGGCTGGAAAGCTGCCCAGTGGAAAAGGACCTGGTGGTGCTGGTAGACAGCTGGCTGAACAGGAGGTAGCAGTATGCCCAGGTGGCCAAGAAGGCCAACAGCATCCTGGCTTGTAACAGGAATAGCATGGTCATCAGGAGAAGAGAAGTTATCATACCCTTGTACTTGGCCCTTGTGAGGCCTCATCTTGAGTGCTGTGTTCAGTTCTGGGCTTGTCATGATAGTAAAGACATTGAGGTGCTGGAACATGTCCAGAGGAGCTACCAAGCTCGTGAGGGCCTTAGAGAACAAGTCATATATAGGAGAGACTGAGGGAGCTGGGCATGTTTAGTTGGGAGAAGAGGAGGCTAAGGGGGGACCTCATTGCCCTCTACAACTACCTGAAAGGAGGCTGTAGAAAGGTGTGTCCTGGGGTCTTCTCCTTAGTAACTAATGACAGAACCAGGGGAATGGTCTGAAATTGCCACAGGGGAGGTTTAGATTAGATATTAAGAAAAGATTCCTTATGGAGAGAGTAGTGAGGCACTGGAACACACTGCCCAGAGAAGTGGTTGAGTCATCATCCCTGGAGGCATTTAAGAAACGAATTGATGAATTGACAAGGTGCTTCATGACATGCTCTGGGGGTAGGTATGGAGGGGGGTATTTCTATTTTTCAAATTATTGGGTATTAAGGGTTTTTGTTGTTGTAGGTATGGTTGGACTAGGTGATCTACGAGGTCCTTTCCAACCATGATTATTCTGTGATTCTCTGAAGTATCAAAGTGAGAAGAGGATAAAAGTTACAGCTTGCACTTTGAGGGATTGCTGGCTTTCACAGGCAGGTAAGAGGGCCTTGTGAAAGGTTTTGGTGTTGAGAGGGGTGTCAGTGTGTGTTCTGTGAACATGCATCCAATCTCACTGTGAACTCCACCTATAAGCAGCGAACCACCCCAGCCCAGCACAACCTCCTAGGTCTGGAGGAATACCCAGGGTCTCTACCCTCAAAAGCCAGGAGGGAGGATTGTTCTGAATTCCCTATGTCCAAACTATGTTTTTTTCCCTTTCTGCTTCCTATAGGAACCACATGCAGATACAGTGGGCATGCAATTAAAGAACATAAGCTATGGGAACAGAGTTATAATTTTAGGCGTGAACAATGTAGGCAATCACATCTTCTGCAGCTGACTCTGGGTCTACTGGGAACTTCACAGATGCAAAACTATTAGCAAGGGTAAAAAGTGAGGTATAAGACGGTGTTATCAAAAAGAGACACTACTAAATGATGCAATGATTTTTGAAAAAAATGTTGCTTGTTATTACTTAGGGGGTTCCAGGCAGTGAGAAAAGGTCTGGGATGTTTTCAAAATGCACAACACTCAAATGTATTCAGATGTGTTTTGCGTGCTACTGGTTGACAGTTACCATGGTGTTCTGGATGTGAGTAACTTGCCAGAGAGAAATTTCTGGCAAGACATCAGGTGGTCATAGCCCTCTTGCTGGTTCCTGTTTTGTTTGTTTGAGTGCAGTATGTGCAGACAACTTTGGGTGAGTGGTCTCTGAATTGCCCTAATTGTGGTATATTTGTTCAAAAAAGCACTTAAACACACACACAGCTGCAGATCAGTAAGAACTATGCTGAGTGCCTATTTGAAACTCAGTGTGCTACTGCCACTCTTATATGGGCAGGAATCACAAAGGCAAAAGAAAGCAGTGTAATGAGTGTTATTTTCTGCTCTTTGTCATGAATAATTGTTTGCGTGTCAGTCTCCAAATTACAGACCTGGAAGATTCAAGAAAATAACTTTTGTAATGATTCTGAGAGCACATTTGAGAGAGGGAGACGTGTAAGCAAATACAATTCTGGGATAAGCCTGGAGCTGGAGAAATGTTGAGAATTTAAGAGTAAAGAAAAGCCTCTGTTAAGAACCCAGTGGGGACAAAATGTGCGGATGAAAGAAACTTTTTCAAAGGTTGCAAGGGCTATTTTGTAACAAGTAGCTGCTTGGAAAAGGAAAAGGTAAATCTGATGTGTGTAAAAGTGAAGCTTCTGAATCGACTGGTTTTTTTTTTTGCTTAGTATAAGATCATAACAACCTCCACCGGGCTATGGGGTTTCAATACTCTAAAGAGTATTTCTCTCCCCTCCCTTTTTTTTTCATAATGTGCTTTAAAATATGCACTTTATTTACCTTTACAGAAGACCTTGATGAAATGAAGTCTAGAGACAAGCTGAAGTCTTATTCAAAAATAATTAAAACATGACTAAAATTTTTAGCCTTCAGAAGAAATGTTTATGCTCATTGATGCTGAGCTGCTAAAATTTTAAAGTCAACCTGACTTATCTATGAGAAAGTGATGGTAGAGCAGCCCACTGTCACAGAGGGAAAAGAACTGAGACAGCAAAATGCTGTACAGGTATTTCCCAGTTTGTAAACCTGCCAGCTATGTGGCTGTATACAAGTTTGTGTTATGGATTTGATGATCTTTAGAGGTCCCTTCCAACCCCCACCATTCTGTGATTAAGGCACAAGACAGTGTTTCTACCTCCAGGCAGCTCTAATAGTCCAAAAGATATCCAGTCTCATTGACACAGCAGTAGACAGATACTTTAGAAAAAAAACCTTGAGATTTGTCATAGAACATTGGAGGGGAATTAAAGAAGGCTGTTACTCTTTTGAAGTTATCAGCAGGACACCTTTAAATATAATGACTGTTTTTCCCAGATTTTTGCTCCAACTATTTTGAAACATGGTGGAGTACCTAGTAAGAAAAAAAAAAAAAAAGCCACATATTTATTGCCAGATAGAGAACAAGACTGAGTATCTTAGAAGTTCACTGCAGTACCAGTTGAGGATACAACAGCAAGGCTGAGCTGGAGCTTGATAGAGAACTTTGCCAAATGTTTCTCAGCTCTCACAGACATGCTCTTCTGCCTGCTCAGACAGGGAAAGCCAGCAGGAGGCGATGTACAGCCACGCTGTCCAGAGAAGCTTGGTGCCTTGGGAAACATCATACTGGATAAGAAGGGGGAGAAATATCGGCACAGTCAGGAGCTCTTGTTTTGGAGAGAAAGCTAACCTTTCTTTTTCTGACTAGATTAATTAAAAAAAAAATAATAGTAGCACATAGTAGTACAGGAACAATCCTGTACTTATCTTTATAGCAGCACCTAGTACTGGATGAACTTTACCTGACAAATGAATTGCAAAAATGTTAAATTTCCACAGTGACTTAGTAAAAGAAAAAAATCTTTACTAGCACAGTGCTTTAAGAGATCCTGTGGGGTTTTTTTGCTGTTTCTTCTTCTCACAGAACAATTGCTTTCATCTTGGTGTAATTCATGGTGCAATGTCATGCATCTTGGAAGTACGTTAAAGACTGTTGTATGTCTTCTGACATACAATGGAATGAGGAGAGTTCCCTCATGTTTGTGTGTCTTCAAATTGGACTGCCACTAAGTTAACAGCACATGCTTCCTTAAGGATATGAGTACAGCCTTTGTTCCCATACTCGTCTAAAGTAGATATAAGGATTAAGAAGTGACCTGGAAGGACAAAGAATGACATAAAAAGCCAGTGCTACCCCCTGCCCTACTCAATTGCTCCACAACAGTAACCTGTTGGGATGTCTGGAGCTAAACAGTAAGGAGAAGAAGAAATGAGAAATAGAGTGTGGATAGAGGAACTCGTAAATTAACAGTGCTAGATGGGTATAAAACACAGATATAAAAAATTACATTATTGACTTCAATGTCAATATGATTTGTCCTACCTCTTCATCTGTGTTTCTTTTGAGGACATGAGGCAGATAATAGTATGAATTGCTTAAGATTTGAGTGCTTCATCTGAAGAATATCACATTACAGAACAAAGAGGTAAAAGTTTTATGATAATAGGATCAATAAAGACTATTTGCATTCATAAAGGAGGAAATGCTATGACTCAAATTACTTCTAAGATGAAGAACAAATTATTTTTTAATACCAGTTCTTAAGTCATATCACTATATTCCATGTGAATGGCTACGTAAAATTTTAATAGCTGAAGATTACAAAGAGCAAAGCTTACATATGCATTGTCTGATACAATTAGTTTATAATTTATTTGTGGATTCAAAATTCTACAATCCATCTCAATCAGCAAGGACTCAGTTCTCAGATGCAGCAGAGAAACATCTTTCACAGCATCACAGCACCTGTAGGTGTTGTCCAAAGCCTGTCACTACAAATCAAACTGAACACTCAGAACAATGTTCTACAACCTTCTACATCCATTTCTCTAATAAAAGCACTATTTCTAATGTTGTCCTTTCCCTCAGTGGAATTATACTCTTTTTAAAAAAAACCAAACAAACAAAAACAAAACAAAACAAAAGTTGGTTTGGGGGTTGTTTGGGTTGTTTTTTTTTGAGCTTCTTCAGGAGAAGATATACCTGTATCAATTCGATGCAAGATTGTTATTTCAGGGTTGGGGATACCTGGAAGATCCCTTTCCTATGAACCACCAATTTAGCACATGTCTATGAAGCATCTGTGCTCAAATTACACTGGAACAAGTACTCCCTAAACTGTGGGGTTTTTTTGTTTGGGTTTGGGTTTTTTTGGTGCTAAACACTTTAACTTATCTCTACAAGGTGTTTTTCCCCCATTCTATCCTTCTGTATTAGTGCAAAAAAAGAAAACTACAATACCTCCTGCTTTGTACTCTCTTGTACTGGGCACGGGTAGCTTTTCCACCATACAATCCACATGAGAAAGTCTGCATAAAGCTGAGGTGTCTAAGACAATAACACAAGACCCGAAAATTGTACAGGAAAAAAATCTCTTACACTAGGGACTTAAAAACATTTGATATTATATTAAAGATCCTTGTTATGTCACCCATCAGACATCATAAATGGGCAGGATTGGCTTGTGAATCTTGTTAGGTTCAGTTTCTGATCAACATTTAAATTACTGCAAAAAGTAAAACACTTAAGCAGATATAAAAAAACAGCATTAACATCTTTTGACTCCATCTGCATTAAAGAATAGTACAGATATGTAAAGTGAAACATCCAGTGCTGAGAAACCAAAATCCAGACTAGATATATTTCAGGGAGCTTTATTTTGATCGAGCTTTGCTCTGTTTCTCATGGATTAAATGGTCATGAACAGCTGGAGCACATCAGGTGTGCTGCTGAAACACACCTTTTAGTTTAGCTTCATCTCAAAGGAAGACGGTCCTCATACTGTGCCACCCCTCCACAGTATGTACTGCAGCAGGGAAATTGGGATGAGCAGGACACTTGCTTGAGAAGTTGCTTGAGAATTTTGCTCCTGACCTAGACTAGAACACTGAGCAACATAACCTTAGTTTTACTTGAGCACTAAGTGAAATTAGTAAACCAAATAATTTTCTTTAAGCTTACATTAGCACTTATTTTATTACCATAGTTACATCATTATCACTTAATCTGCATGGCACTGCCAGTCAAAAAGACCAACCCTATATATTTAAAAGCAATAAAAATATATAATATCTTAGTGTTCTCTATTAAAAAGTTCACTGTGACCTTTCCCTTTGTAAGAGCAATTTGCTATTCCCTCTGTAATACAACCCACTTATTTTCTAGTTATTGTTTACTCCTGGATTTTCAGTACAGCAATAAGAATAGACAGACATGATGATGTGTATCATAGGGGACACCTAAGAATTCAGTTAAAGAGGAACTTCCCTGAAATTATATTAGTAAACTCTTCTGTTTATGATGTAGACAATCTATTTTCATAATACCCCTTTCTCAACAAAAATGTGAATATGATGTGATGGTAAATTCCCCTGAAGATCAAAGTATGTCAATCAAACTTGAACCCTAAATGATTTTATAAATGTCTCTCTGGAGTCTTTTAGTAGAACTAAAGTATCTGGATGACTTGTAAGGAACAGTGACTTAGCCCACAGCCTGAGATGAGTGTAGATCTCCTGATGTAGAACTCCTTTCTACAGATTAGGAAGATGAGGAATGAAGCAAAGAAAAGATTTCCACAAAATGAGAAAAGGGGAAAAAATACCAGTAAGTTTTACAGTGAAGAATTTTCAGTGTTACACAAATGCAGAAAGCCCACAAGAAATTCAAAGCAGTATTTGGCTGCTATAAAACTGTCACGTATGAATCATTGTCCTGAATATCTGGGAATAAAACATGAATTTGCTATCTCTCTTTCCAGTAATCTGGGACTAAAAGGAATGTTCACAAGACTTTCTGCAATTCATAAGCAAAAGCAGCAGAATATTTTTAAAAGGCTTGTCATCATTTTTTGAGCAAATTCCCAACATTTTACCTTTTTATGGTTAAGACTGAAATAGAAACAAGTTTGTGTGGCAATGAAGTTCCATGCCAACTGTGCAGAAGTGAAACAGAACAAGCCAAATAAGAAGGCAGCCTTATGTCAGATATACTGAAAATGGGGCAGAGAAAGCTGGAATATACGCAAAAACCCTCCCAGTGCCTCAGCTAGGGTGCAGGAATGTTCCTAAAAGTTCTACCTGAGAACCTTCATTTTTCATTTTGTCTGTCAGAGACTGAAGTTAATTTTCCTGTTTCTAAGTGTCCAGAAACTCCTCATACAGAATTTATGCTCCTCAAGTCTTATCTGAAAGCACCTCCAGTTCACAAATGCTTGCCTTGTCATTTCATCCTTTTCATCAAGTCAGCCATTATTCCTCATACCACGCCCAACCAAATTCCCCCCCTGCTCTCACTTGCCCTTCTCATACAATCCTCTTACTTTCAAACTCCATCTTACCTAGGATTTTCTTGCTCCATGTCATGTTCAGTTGTATTTATAGGCAAGTATTTTTTAAATTACATTCCTGACTGTATTTTAAATTATGTCCCCCTCTTAGATCCTTTTCTATGGATTACCCATACATGTTGCTAGATTCCTTTTGTCACTAAAGGTCACTTTTCTTAGCAGTCTGAACCTGTTATTTCTGAGGCATTTAAAAATTATAGTAGCAGCCTATAAATACTAAAAAGCCCTCAGAATTCTCCGACAGGAAAAAAAAAAAAAGAGAACATGTCCCAGGCCCTAAACAGATTAATTTAGATGCTAGTCCTGATTTCAACTGGGGCATTGAATTAGGTTACTTCAGGAGCCAAGAATTTCTTCAAACCCAAATCCTACTGTGAATCTATGTCCATGGAAAAAAGTATGTACAGCTGTCATAGAAAACCTTTTTTTGCATGTTTTGCAGTGAGCATTTTATAGAATTCTACTTTTATTCTACTATTATACTATTGTTCACCTTATCAACTTTGAAAGAGCATTTCATAACACTAGACTCACCTAGATGTCTCAAAAAAAAACCCCAAGTAGGCTGCATTTGTATCCTGGGAAGCAGTAATTTTGTAAAATTTGTGCTCCTCTTAAAAACATGAGTGACAGAAGACACGTGGTTGAAACTGCTGCATTTACATCAGCTTTAATCAGAAGCTCATATATACAGTAATTTGATTAGACCTGCATGATCAAGATTAATAGAAGTTTAGAGTATGTCTATTTTTTTTCAAGACAGACTTGAATCAGGAGATCTTCTTGGAACTCTTTTGTTAACTGTTCACTTCTTTAAACAGCAGACACTATAACCAAGAAGTGGTGAGGAGCACTGTTAATGTCATAGCAAAACTAGTTTCTTATCTACATATTTGGAGATATATCTTTATATATATAATCTACCCTTACACCTATATGTTACTTTCCTCATATATTTATATGTTTAAAGGGTAGAATATAATACCACACAAAGCTAAAAGAACCTGACTGGAATTTTGTAGAAAGGTCTGACAGAAAAGCTGTATGTCTCTATTAGCTTTAAAAACTCTGCTTGGAAAGGGATCTGCCTAGCTCAATAAGTTGTTCCATGAGTTGGGAAGTACCAGCCTTGTAATTCCCTATCAACTAAAGGGTCAGCCAGGAGATGTGTATGTGGCTCAGCCCAACATCCGGGTATTTAAACATTTCCTTGAAAACTTCAAAGAGTGCAATGGATCTGAGTGGCCTTAGTCCACATGCTACTCCAGATATTCTGGGTCTGCCTGGTATGATGGCAGTGAGTACACAGAAACAAGTAGCATAGCAAAAAATATTCTTAAATGGTATAGATTATATCAGGATAGTCGTATAATCATGTTGCAGCTGTGATTAAATAAGCCTTAACTTTTTCCATAGGTTGTGTTCTGAGAGCATTCCCAGCAAAGAATGGGATTAGCTCAGTGGAGCTGACAAGGGCCTCATCTCCGGGCTACCCTTCTATTCTTTGTCCATGGCAGACTCAAGTCAGCTTGGTTTCCATGGTTTCCAGCAGAGGAAAAGGAAGGAAGCAGGGATAAGGTTTTCTAGGCTCAGATGCTTGGTATGCAGTATACACAAAGCTGGGCAATATGCCAGAGTGAGGGGAGAAATCTTTCATCACTTCATCCGATGGTCTCCTATAGCAACTGCAGCAGTAAAATAGCTGCAAAGGCATACAGCTGCATAGCAACCAGTTATGTCATACAAAGTGTACTCCCCCACACCCCAGTTCCTGCACAGTACTACTAAGGAACAATGTTATAATGTACACGCATCTCCCAGATAAGATCACACATGGTAGACATAGCACCCAAATGGATCTACTTCCCTGCCCTGGAAGAGGCTGGGGTATCCCTCATTCTGACTTCAGAGAGATTCTCTGGAAAGCAACACATGCTATTGCATTTGAATGGAGCCACTTGGGTGAAGCAGTGTAGATGACAATAGCTCCTCACCCACACCCAGTATCACCCACAACCCTGTTGCAAGTTCCTCAGTCTTTTCTATCTCCCGCAACTCCAGGAATGGGTCCCTTACACTTCACTATGTGGTGCCCATCTCAGTTCTTGAGCAACTCTGTCTTCCAGCTGTTTGTCCGTGACAGCCTGTGGTCCCTGAGCACACTCCACAGCCTGTGCAGCCTCCACCATTTTTCAGCATACCTGTCCAGGGCTCTGCTGTCAGGCAAGTTTCTTGGGAGCAGGAAAGGAATGCTCACAGCTCAGGTGCAGGAACAGAGGGTGGCTGAAAGGAGGGAAGATTGCTGTGGGCAGGTTTGTGCAATGCTGCTCTCTGGCCAGACCCAGGAACGGGCCAGCAAATCATTACAGGCTCACCTTCCTAGGGTACCAACATCAGAATTCCCCCTGCAGAAGTACATCATCCTGGTGGTGTCTGGGCACTATGCCATGCTCCAAAAGAAGCCCAAAATACTGGAGAATTTTTTTGTCAACCTGGTCATAGCTGAAAGATATTTCTCCTGCCTACCCTCTAAGGATGTTTCCTTCTTCCTTTTCTAGATAGAGAGAAGGTGCTACCAAACCTAAGTGTCAGGCACAAACCCTGTACATAAACCTCCTTTGCACATCAGGGGGCCATTGGACTCTGCTTAGTTTGGTCTGAGCCAACTAGTACGGGTGGCTGGAGATGGAAGGACTGCCATACTGGGAGCAGGAGGAGGAGATTGGAGTTGTGAACACTGAATGAATGCTTTACCAAAGCTGATCATCAGGAGACATGTGGGCCCTGCTGTGTTTGCTGCAGTTGTGTTCCTTGCACTTGAAAGCATTCCATCTGACACAGGTGCTGGCTGTGCAGACTTACTCTCCAGCTACTGATGCTTTGATTTGTTTTTCATGGCAGGCTGTCAGATGAAGAGATGACAGATGGTCCACACTTCAAACCTCTATGTTTTCTCCCCAGTAACATGAAGCATCTAATCCCAGAACCAAGTCCAAGTTTTCTTCTCTTCACTCCCTTACCAGCAAGAGGGAAAAGGATAGTTATACCTGCATCTGTTCTCAAGGTAGATTACACTAGTGCTGGTGGTGGCGCAGGAGAGCTGTGACTCCTCTGCATCAAAAGCAGATCACCTAAGAATGGCCACAAAAGAAGCAGCCTTTATGCTGTAGGACAGGATTCTGGACAAAGACAATGATAACTGAAGAGGAGAATGACAATTTGTAGGCCCTCAATACCCTAAGACGGGAAACAATATCACAACCATCTCTTTGGTGAGATTAGCAGAGTAGAGTCAACCATGACAAGTTACACCAGAGCTGAGTTCAGCCCATTATGGACTTCTTGAATTTATCCTGGGAATGCTTCCCAGTCTGTATTCCTTTTACTGTCACACTGTGTCCCTCCAGGCAGACAGGGAGACAGAATAATTGAATCACCGAATCATTTGATAATCTTACATTTGGTAATCTCCAGTCAACTGAGACCTCCCCGGGTAGCCAGGACTTCTGATAAATGATGGAAAGTAGCTTGATGAGCTCCCTCAGTATGCCTGGGTGGACCCTAACCAGCCCCATAGACCTGTGCGTCTAAGTGGTGCAGCAGGTTACTATTTCCCCTTGGATTACTTGAGCTGCATACTGCTCCCTGTCCCTGTCCTCCAGCTCAGGGGACTGGGCAGTCAGAGAAAAAATGGTCTTGCTATTAAAGACTGAGGCAAAAAAGGCATTCAGTACCTCTCCCTTTTCCTCATCTTTGGTGACTGTGTTTCCCCCTGCATCCAATCAATGGTGGATATTCTCCTTAGTTCACCTTTTTCTGTTAATGTATTTATAGAAATATTTTTTGTCTTTTACAGCAGTAGCCAAATTTAAGTTCTAGTTGAGATTTGGCCAAAAAAATAAAACAAAACAACAAGTAGATGCAGCAAAGACAAACTCCTTCTGGGCTTTTTCTCCACTTCTCCCTGCCAGAAGTGGAGGGAATGTATGAATCACCACTGTATCAAAACACTGCTTTCAGTTTCCCACAATGGATTTATGCTACAATGGGAATCAGATCCCTTAAGCATGAAAATAAAAATTATTAATGAACTTTCTCCAGACAGATTGTTAAATAACCTTCTATTTCAATCATTCATGGGCTGCAATGATCAGCCTTTCTCTCCTCTCTGATGCAGAAACCTTTGCAAGGTTCCTTGGAGGTAAAGCAAGGTACAAGGGAAAAAACAAACATCTGTTGCAGAGTTTAGCAACAAGAGAGGACTGAGAATGATGAAAGAACAAACTGAAGAGTCCAATCATGAATATAAATGAGACAGAAAAATCTTGGACATCTGGAGCTAATGACCTCTGAACACAGGGAGGAAAAAGTGAGCTGAAAGGGATCAGCAAAACAACCTAGCACTTCACTGTAGCGGAGACAAAGTCTGGTGCTAAAGCAGAACAGCAGGTGCAGTGCATATTCTACCATGACAAGGTTAATTCATCAAAAAATCTTTGCTAATTGGATTTGGCATGATGATTTTATAATAGAACAGAGCACAGTATCTTATGGGGCATGACACTCAATGAAGGAGAAGTTTTAAAGCTAACCTCTGCTCTCTGGTCAAATAAACATAAGTAAGTGGGAATGAAAAAAGATAGCTTTTATATAGGTACATCTTACAGAATGTAAGTGAAAATTAGCTGTCAATTCTAATAATGCAGCCAAAAGACTTGTCTGCAAGAAAGATCTTAATCTTCTTGAAGATTGTATCTACTTAGTGTGTCCCAAGAATGATAGCATCTCGAGACTGATAAGTAAAAACATGATTTTACAATAATTGCAAAACATGCCTTTAATTGTATATTGGCCATTTGTATCAGCATTTAAGACTCTCTCTTGCACAGGAGGAGTAGCCTGAACCTGACAGGTCTTTGAAAGCTCTACAATCTTCTGGATTTGAAAGTCAGAGACAGCCTTAGCTGTCATTACCTTGAGATGGTGGAGTTCAGGATCCTGAGAGGAGGCAACAAGACAAATTGCAGTATCACTGCCCTGGGCTTCAAGCTCAAGAATAGTTCACCCTGACATGTAGGAATTCAAACACAAGCAGCTTGCATGGAACTTCTTACTGAAACAAGGACATAGTACAAGGAGCTCCTGACTAAACTAGACATAAAAAGGTAAGGTGCAAGAGGTGGTAGGAGGGACAGGTCACCCAGGAGGAATACAGAAACACTGTCTGAGCCCACAGGGTGGATTTAGGAAAGCCAAAACCCATCTAGAGTTGCATCTGGCAAGGGACATAAAGGGAAACAAGAAGAGTTTCTACAGATGTATCATCAACAGAGAGATGACTAGGAAAAATAGGGCCCAGACTTGCATGAGGCAAGTCAGGGGACACAAAAAATAACAAAGTACTCAATGCATCTTGACTCATATTTTTCTGGTAACACCAGCCTTCAGGAACACCAGGCCCCTGAGAGCAGTGTGAAAGTTTAGACCAAGAAAGACTTCACATCATTTGATTATCAACATAGGGAATATTAAAACAAACTTGACAGACAAAAGTCCATATGACTTAATGGGCTGTACCCACAAGCTCTGAGGTCGGTGGCTGGTATCACAGAATCACTATGACTGGAAAAGATCTTCAAGATCAAGTCCAACCATTATCTAATCTTACCAGGGCCACTACTACACCATACCCTCAAGCACCCATAATCTAGACAGCTTTTAAATACATTCATGGATGTAATTCCACCACCTCTTCAGGCAGCCTGTTCCAGTCTTTCATAACCCTTTTAGTATAGATTTTTTTTCCTAATGTGCAACCTTAACCTCCTGTGGCACAACTTGATGACATTTCCTCTTGTCCTATCAGTTGTGACTTGTAAGAATAGACCTTCTCTAAGGTCTGTGTAAGAACACACACTTCTTTGTAACCTCCTTTTAGGGAATTCAGGAGAGCCATAAGGTAACCCCTCATCCTCCTTTTCTTCAGACTAGACAACCTCAGCTCCCTCACCAACTCCTCCTAAGACTCTCATGACCCTTCACCACCTTCACTGCCCTTCTCTGGATCCACTCCAGCACTTCAATGTCTTTCTCATACTGCAGCATCCAAAACTGAACCAAGTACTTGAGGTGCAGCCTCATCAGTGCTGAGTACAGGGGCACAATCACTCCTCTAGTCCTTCTGGCCACACCATTCCTAATGCAGGTCAGGATGGTGTTGGCCTTCTTGGCCACCTGGGCACACTGCTGGCCTATATTCAGACAACTGTTGATCAACACACCCAGAGCACTTTCTGCCAAGCAGATTTTCAACCACTCCTCCCCAGCCTGTAGGATTGCACAGGGTTGTGGGAGGGGAAGGATCCTCTGCTTCTGATGGAGCCTTCAGCTGCTGCTTCGGCCTCAGGCTGTGGCCCCACCAATCCCTCTCCCTCTCATCCTCACTGTTGCTCCTTAACCTTCCTAGCTCCTCTGTCACCTCTGCCCCAGGCCGAGCAGACCCCTCACCCAGTCACACCGCACACAAGGCTGTCTCTGCTGCCCTCAGGTCTGGCTCAGGTAATCCCTGCACCCAAGCCCTGCAGGGCCGCAGGTCGGTGTGGGCACTCCCGCTGGGTCCCCACAGTCCCTCTGGCAGTGGCTTTACGAGGAGAGGCGACCATGGCCGGGTCCTCTTCTGGGAGGACAACGACCGTTAGTTGAGTTCTCCTCCCAAGCCAGGAGAGGGACCAGTTTCCCCCAACAGAACTCTCACCTCTGGTCCTGGCGGAGCTCCCAGCGCTCGCGCCTCCTCCTCCTTCCCAAACCGCAGCCCGCGGTCCGGCCCCTGTGCTGGTCCCGTTCCTGGGACTGCGCTCCTGAGCCAGCTCCGTTCTGCCTCGTTCGGATCTGCTGCCGCTGGGGCGGCTCCGCCTGGGCCTCCTCAGAAGCTGCCCACAGGCTACCGGTACCGACACTGCCCAGCCGCTCTCCCGGCCTTTCCCGGCCTCGAAAAGCTCCCAGCAGAACTCCTTGATGGCCCTTTTCGCTGGGATTCTCTTCCCCAGTGTGGACTGGCCTGTACTGGAGCTGATCTCGGTGAGTGGGCATTGTAAGGTACGCGTATACTTAGCTTCCCTTACAGTTAAGACCACCAGAGAGTATTATATTTACCTGAAAAACTAATGAAAAAAATTAAGAGCTACAAGTCTCAGTTCAAAAACATCTAAAACATCAAATAGACAGTCTTTTGCAGAAAATCAATGCAGTGATTTTCTTGGGTTTTTTGTTGAACAAAAGGAGAGTAAGAAAAGAGATAAAGGTAAAACAATGGCCCAAGCAAGAAATCAGCTTTTTGGTTTGGAGCCACATTGGGGAAATTCTGTTTTTCAAATATACAAGCTTACTTATTTTTCTAAGCCATCCCTAATTCTCTGCCTTTTGGCTAAGCTGTTTTTTAGCTCTGATAAGATACAAAAAAGTGTTGACAGTGAGAAGCTCAAATGACTGCATCCCATCAGCTGGACAATGCTGTTGTTAATGGCTTTTAACTGAACATCCTGTTCAGTCTAAGGCTGAGTGAGGTACCTGGGTAATCCTGATGTGATCCCCACTACACTGAGCTGCCATGAGCTGCAGTGACATATGTTCCAAACATCTTAGTAAAAGTGAGTGAAAAAAGACAGCAAAAATTATGGGCACTGATCAGGCCAATGATCAGGTGATCAATGGTGCTAAGTCCAGCTGGAGAGCTGTAACCAGTGGAGTACCCCAGGGATCAGTGCTGGGTCCGGTCCTGTTCAACGTCTTTATCAATAACATTGATGACAGGATAGAGTGTCTGCTCAGCAAGTTTGCTGATGACACGAAACTGGGAGGATTGGCAGATATGCCTGAAAGCTGTGCATCCATCCAGCAAGACTTGGACAGGTTGGAGAACTGGGCAGGGCAGAACCTAATGAGGTTCAACAAGGGTAAGTGTAGAGTACTGCATCTGAGTAAGAATAACAAATTAAACCAGTACAGATTGGGAGGTGATCTGCTGGAAAGCAGCCTTGTGGAGTAGGACTTGGGAGTCCTGGTGGACAACAAGTTTGCCATGGAGTAGAAATGTGCCCTTGTGGCCAGGAAGGCCAATGGTATCCTGGGGTACATCAAGAGGAGTGTGTCCAGCAGATTGAGTGAGGTTCTCCTCCCTCTCTACTCTGCACTGGTGAGACCTCACCTGGAATATTGTGTCCAGTTCTGGGCTCCCCAGTTCAAGAAAGACGGGGATTTACTCGAGAGATTCCAACAGAGGGCTACAAGGATGATTAAGGGACAGGAACACATGCCTTATGAGGAAAGGCTGAGACACCTGGGACTCTTTAGTCTGGAGAAGAGAAGACTGAGAGGGAATTTGATAAATGTTTATAAATATATGAGGGCTAAGTGTCAAGAGGAAAGGGCGAGCCTCTTCTCACTTGTGCCCTGTGATAGGACAAGGGGGAAGCTAGAACACAAGAGGTTCCGTCTTAACATGAGGAAGATCTTATTTAAAGTGAGGGTCACAGAGCACTGGAATGAGTTTCCTGGGGGTTGTGGACTCTCCTCCTCTGGAGATTTTCAAGACTCACCTGGATGCGTTCCTCTGTGACCTGTGTTAGATTATATTTAGATTATATGATCCTGCCTGGAAGGGAGGTTGAACTCGATGATCTCCAAGGTCCCTTTCAATCCCTAATTCTCTGTGGTTATGTGATTCTGTGAAAATCTACCTTTTTTTTTTCTGATGTTACCTCAAGAACAAGGCATTGTATGTAATTGCTTGTGTAGGAGTTTTGGGTTTCTCCAGAAATAATTCCAGTACTATAATGCAGTCCAGCTCCCCTGACTGCAAGAACAGAAACAGGAGGACTCACTGGGAAATAAACTCTCCTTACTGTCTAACATGCATATTTAATAAGATGATCTCTGTTGTGTGTGATAAATATAAAGTAGCTTATTAACTGTCATTGTGAACCAATGGTCTTGGATGTGGGAGAGAAGGAAAGGCTGTATGCTTTTGTTGAAGTTAAGAGGAAATAGAAAGGTATTTCTCTGCAGTTTTATTACCATTTTTTAGGTTCATGTTAGTCCCAGGGAGCTCATGTTAAGCAAAGCAGAAGTTCCTGAGTGTCCTTCCTATTGAAAACTCTATGTTCCTTTCAGCTATAGTACTGAAAATGTTCTTTCTACCTAACACAGGAAGGTGAAAAGATATTTTAATAAAAGGATTACTCTTTCAGTTAAAATGTCTATTTTCCCTATGTGCAGCACATAACACCTGCTGTATTCCTATAAAACTCATGATTGATTCTGAATCACTTCATATGGGAGAGTTACCTTGGGAACAAAATCGTATACCAGCTGTGGTACAGCCATCATTCAACAATCAGCTGAACTGGTCCTCAAGCAGAAACAATGTCACTTTATATCACAGGTCAGAGATTTTAGGTCAAAAGAACACAGTTCTGTTTTTAATCTTGTAATTCTAAGTCAGTCCACAAAAAGCTGCAAAGCAATTTATGGGAAAAAGGAAGAGAAAATCTTATTCTGTGGTGCATATAATAAACTGAAACAGACAGAAATTAAATATTGTACTTGTTCACTGTAAAGTATATTTTACTTTCAATACTGATGAAACAGACCTTCCCATAAAATGTTATCTAACTACTGGATGAATCATGTAATAAAGTACAGACTTGTTCTTAAAACTTAGTAAAATAAAGGTAAGAGCCTTGTTTAGCCCTTGAGTATTGTGCATTATGGGAAAACAAAACAAAACAAACAACTAATTTCATTATTCTAGGATCTTTTATTAATGAACCCAGTATTGCTAAGACAGCTCAACTTGTGACTTTACAACATGACATTTGCTGCATTTAGCTCAAACTTCCTAAAGCACTGTGGTTTTGGTAATTTACTCATAAAAAGAGCCTGAACAGTGAGACCTCAGTTCACCAGAAAATACTTTTTTTGAAAGCTTTCAGGTCTACAGTAGTTCTTAGATTACACTTTCCCTTATGAACCCTGATGCCCTGGCATGAGTACAGAATAGAGGTGTAGAGAGTGCAGTTGCAATGATTTCTCTTCCATCCCTACCCATTACCTCTCACTCTTTCACACAACTGGGCAGTAGTGATAGAAGCCACCACTTGAATTATCCAAGATTAAAAAAAAGCATCATCATGACAACCCTAATGTTATTATCACCCATCCAACAAATTGCAGCAAGTTCAGTTTGGAGTCCTTGCCTCAGCTGATTCTTTGAAATAGTTTTCTATGCTTTCATAAAAATCATAGGAAGAGTTGTGCTAGAAAGGGCCTATGGAGGTCGTGTACAGTCTGATGATCCAAGCAGACCTCAGTAGAAAGCTGATTTTTGTAACACATCCTCCCCCCTCCCCACTAGTATGCTTTTTTTTTTTTCAAATGACAGAATGGATATGTCACCAATAAAGGAGATGCAGCACAAAGTGGAGATGGGTATTGACACAAGTGTGAATAAGAAAACAGGTAGCAGGCAGTTTTTAATGATTCAACCACCTTGTTGATAGAAGAGTGAAGAATATTAAAACCTCCTAATCAATTAGCAATCTTCTAGCAGATGCATGACAGATGCCCATGGAGAGCAAGACATCTTCATTCTGTAATTCCATGTTTCCATGATACTGTATGAAATCGTAGATCATCTCAAATGAGGAAACTAGTCACCTGAGGCATTTTGTACTTTCCTGGAGAGTTAGGAGATATCAAAAGAGATTTCTTCAGGTGGAAAAGAAATAATCATTCATTGTTCTTTAAAAATTAGGGTATTATGAAAAAGGTGAATTTTATTTTTTTTTTAACAGTGAGCTGCAGAGCAGAACTGCAATAATCTTTAACAGATCTAATTATTAATACTGTCCTCTGTCTTTCTAAATGTCTCTGGACTTTTATGTTTGGGTGTTTGAGAAACATTCATATGTAAGATGGTAGCCACAGTCTGTTGATTGATAGAAAATATTGCTAAATGTTGCAAATTATTTATAGTGAAGAAAGCAAACAATCTATTGCTGAAAAGATAATTTGCTACTAAAAACTACTATAACAAAGCTAAGTAAGCACTAGTCAGGGTGTGGTTTAGGAAAAAAATTGTGGCTCACACTAGCAAAAGTTAGAGTGAAGCATTTCTCTTAATGAAGGCTTTTCTGGTTTTCCTGCAAAGGAGAAGCCTCCAATTAAGATAAAAGCATGATTTGTGTGTTATTCTAACTTGAAAGGGTTAATATTGCTTTAAAAATCCTGGACATTTTGAAATATCTGACAGAGATGAAAGAAGTAACATGTAGAGGTAAATTTTTATCTTTGATGACCTGTCATGAAGTGTATTGAGTACCAGCTGCTGTGAATTTAATTTCAAAGTTGTTTTTGACAGTGTGTTCCAATTATATCCTTATTGAAAGGCTAGATTTTTGGTAGATTGACAAGTTTCCTTTTTATTTTTACCTTCTAATGAGCAAAACAATCTGTTACAGTATATTGATCCAGCTTGTTTATTTCTGGATATTTAAAATATGGTCTGCTGTCCTTCTCTTCAGATAATTTTACCACCTGCAATACAGCAATAAATATACTTGCACTTACAAAAACAGGGGAAAGGTTGCTTTTAAGGAATTAGCTTTTTTCCTGTGAAACAAAACTATTTATATGGGCTTGTTTTAGATAGAGGGATGATTATGGTGTTTGGATATGTGGTGACTAGACAATTTAGCTAGGCAAACTAAGGGTCATTAGCACCCTCAGGAAAGAGAATGGATGACATAGACTACTTCAATATAAGGGATTATGACTGTTATTTTGATACCATCGACATCTGTTGTCCTGGTTCTGAGAAGCACATGAGGACCTGAGTCAGAATATTACCCTTGAAGAGTCTTCCTACAACAGTGATTGTAACATCTGCAGAAATCCTCTGCGTCCAATCACTTTCAAGGTGGATGCCATCAACAGAGGGGAATCTGTCAGGGTACAGCAAGAGGACGTGAGGCACCAGTACAAGTAATAGAAAGGAAACTTTTGATTGGACATGGGAAATAAAAATTTATGAAAAGCAGGTTTAAGCGCTGGACATGACTAAGCACGAGAATCACCATCCTTGGAAGTTTTTAAAATCATCCAGGACAAGACCTTGGCCATCCCAATCTAGCTTTGTAGTTAGCTCAGATCGGAGACAGTGACTTTACAATATGAACTTCAACCTAAAACCTTTTCTGACTTAATGATCTTTAAAAAAGAAGCTGAGAGTGAAATAAACCACCTTCCCAGGCAGCATGGAGAGCATACTGAACATCATGCTGGAAATCCAGAATGCATGCCATATACTGGAAAGAACTTTATAAAGGAGTAGGCATGGTGGAAGAGTGGTATAAAAGAGGCAATTAAAAGCAAGGACTACTGCGATCACTCAGGAATGAGGACAACATGAGGGATGATCAATATTCGTAGATTAAATATAAAAGCATTATAAAACTGCCCTCACAATGTATGAATATTCATTTTAAGAGGGCACCTAAACTTACTTGTTTGAACGCTTCAGGAGATGGAAGTCAGTGAAAGAATCAGCAGAAGCTATATGATGAGGATACAGAAGAGACAGATTGATGGTAACACAACTGAAGAAAAAAACTACTTATCAGCAATTTATTATTTCTATACTATTTCCAGCTTATCACAGGGAGCATCAAATACCATGAAACCCATTCAGGGATATAAAATCGTCCTAAAATTTAAGATAGGAATGGGTCAATTGAACCAGCAGAAAAATTCCCAGAATAAAAATTCGTGCAATTAAAAGAAGGACATAGTCTTGAGATAAGGAAATTAAAATGTGCCAGACTGTGATTAATGTTTCTAATCAATGGAGTACAGCTGAATTCAGCAATAGGGACTGGGTCTCAACTGTGTTGATGCTAAGTACATTATCTTTCAATTTAGCTTGCTTTTTGTGTTAATTTAATAGTGGCACAGGATATGAACACTATGAAAGCTAAAGCAGTATCCTAATCAGCTGCATTAGGATGTGGCCATATTATGGCCATAATATGTTTCCACCTGAGTGAGCATTTGAACTTCCACACTATGAAATTCTCAAAAGCAGATTTCAAAAATACACCTGTGGCTTTTCATGTTGCACATTTTTATGTGCACAAGCATATGGAGCATCATTAATGCCCCAAGACTGCTTTGCTTAGCATTCGTATCAGGAAATATTTCTACATTAATTGTATACTTGCTTGTTTATATTGCAGTTTGTATGTTAAAAAGGGAATCAACCAACCTTATTTTCTTGTAAGATTTTTAATAATTTAATTCACATTTTCAAAGGTCAGAAGATCAAAAGATGGACAGAATAATGCAATCATTCTGTCAAGATAGCAAAGACTCTTGGGGAGAACCAAGACAATTGAAATAAATAAAAGTAAATTCTTACCATGCGCATGGTAAGAACACATTGCTTATTCCAGTGGGATAGCAGGTAGTCAAGATAATGTGCATTCAAACAGTATCGTATAGCATATATTAGGTTTATTGGTAATTCTTAAAAGCAGGCAGTATTTTTCATCTGCTTATGTAGTGAGACAGCATAAGAAGTTAACCATATGCTTTAGTGCTGGGAAATGACAAACACATCCATTTCTCATGTAAGTTTAGGATGGTTGGTCAGCAGTTAAAAACTTTGTACTATGGATGAGGAGATAACAACATATAACAACATTCAAGCTGATGCAAACCAAAAAAAGTATAGATTCATCTAATACACCACTCTAACTTTTAAAAATACATAAACTGCTACTCATGGGTTAAAAAATGATTGGGAATGGATTAACCAGATAATATTGCTAAATAAAATAAAAAATCAGAGGGTTTTTTTAAACCTTGAAATACTTAAATATATCTGACAGAAGCTTATGATAGAAGCTTTAAATAGTATAGACTAACTTCCTTGAATATGATACAAGACTCATTAGTTACGCATCTATTTACAGTTTTCAGCATTCAAAAAGGAACACAAAAAACTCATATTTACCTTTTTATTATTCATTATTATATTCTAAATATCTTTTTTAAAAAAAGTATTAGTGTTACTAAGCTCAGGATTTTTTTTCTTCTGAAAAGGTGTCTGTTATTACTGAAGAAAGCACACAGAACTCTATAAAAGGAAATGGGATATTGAGTACTAAGCAGTTCATTGAGTCTTGTGCTAGAAATTAGTTAAATAACTCTAGACACCATCCAACAATATATCAAAAAAAAAAAAGCAGCTCTATGTATATATTTATTAAATTTCTGTCAGAGCTAAAATAAAATGTCAGCCAATACTGTACCTTGTTTACTAGAAAGGTTTTCTGCACTGCAATCTAAATTTCTCTTCTTTTACTTTCATTAGATCTTCTTTATCCTTATTAATGCTTCTCTTTTTTTGGTATTGATGTGTTTTATCTACTTGCTGAATAAAGTAATGGCTTTTAAATAAGATGTATGGGCTGTTCCTGTTTTATTTTGCTATGTATCTTTTCAGAAGTGACATAATTTTAAATTCCTCACTTTCAAATCTCACCAGGACATCGATAGTTGGTAACAAGAACAGCCAAATGAATTAGCACATAGAATATTATGTTTAAGAATTACTTAAAGAGAGACTATTATTTTCCTGGTATGTGATGTAGCTCCTCTTCACGTGCCAAAGAAAACCTGGCAGATCACACTGCATGCTTTCCAATTGTTTTTATCATTCCCTAATCTCTTTCAGACTTTGCATTGTCTGTTTGTTCCAACAAAAGTTTGGAAGGGACCTCCAAGCAGAGCTAACTTCAAAGCTAAACTGTTTGTTTTCAGCTTGTGCTGGTGAGTTTGGAATATATCCAAGGATTAAGATAGTATTACCTCTCCAGACAATCTCATGTTGCCGGACTCTCTCTGAAGATTTTCTTCCTTATGTCCAATCAAAATGCTCATGTTGCACTTTGTAATTGATGGCCATTCTGTGGGCATTCTGAGAAGAGCCTAGCTCCCTTAGGTAGGGGAAGAATGCACAAAGGCTCCCTCCTTCAGGTCTTTGCTTTGGAATAACTTTGCAATTATGTACACTGTAAAACAGTTTTTACCTTTCGGACTGTAAGAAGAGCAGAGGCATGCACTTGGAAACAAGATGTAGGAATGTAAGATGTAATTCAAGTGTCTTTTTCAAATTTTTGATTGCTTTTTGGGGGGACTTGTAATTATTTTTTTCTTTATAATATATAGACCATTAGAATCAGCACATATATATAGGAAGCAACTTTAGCAGCTTTACTTCTTGTAGTACTAGTATGTATTTCAAATCCCCACTGCTGTACAGCTGTGAATGCTTCCTATCAATTTTCTTTGATTCTCACCACTTTTCCATTCTCCCAAGCCATCCACTGTCTCATGAATATTTGGATATATGCCTTAATATATGATAGATAAGTTGGTCTTTATTCAATGAATAAAGAACTTGAAAGTGAAATGCTTTTTTAGGAAAAAAAAAAAACCAACAACTTTTTTCAAGAAAAAACCTTGTTTTAAAGCACAGTACTGTACAGAGATCAGACTGTAATATCTTCCATTGATTACCTTGCTTAGCCACAAGAAACATGTCAGTGTTCTCCACTCATGGTATTAGGAAAGCTCTGCTAATAGGAAACTGCACATCAGGGTCTGATTTTTGTGAAAGACTTTTTTTTTTTCATATAAACCAGGTATCAGCTCCAGCAAAAATTCATGTCACCCAGAGAGGACTACAGGAGCTGGCAGCATTTCTGCTTTCCCTTCCTATTTTGTATTACTCTGTTTACTGAGCTCCCTGAAACAGATTTTGTTTATGGCTTGCCAATATGACCAAGTAAAGATCCTGCTAAAGATCTTATACGCGACAGGTTTTCAGTTACAGTCTTGGCAGTCTATACCAAATGTTTGTGTTGCTATACAGCAGTTTAGAAATTAAAGCTTAGGTGTCCAGAATCTATTTCTCTGAGCATTTTGTGCCAAGGAAACCACATCCTGGAGTATATATAGCACACTAGACCAAAAATCGCATGGTCTGCAAGTGACAAAATGGATAAGAGCAATTTATATGGTACAGTGCTTCATGAGGATATTGCAACTGAAACCATAGCAGAGGAGAGGCAGAATATCTAAAATGTTTCAGGTTTCTTCAATATGCTTCACTCTTTTGGATTTTTCATCAAATAGATGCTTAGCTCCTTAGCACCACTTCTGCTGGAGCTCGGAGAAAACTAACCATCTTCAGGGACAACTTGGAAAAGACTCCCAAGATGCCAAAATGTGAATAGCAGTTTTTTGTGAATAGCCAAAGTGCCTCATTATAATTTTTTTTCATGACTTAGTCAGATAGCATTTGTTAAAAGTTCTGTGGTTTGTTGTTTTGTTTAGTTTCTTTAAATGGGCAACTCTCTTTTGAAAAGACAATGTAAGTGTTCTGGAAGCATCTGCTATGCTATCCTCCACTGCCTCTTTCCCTTATTTGTAACACCAAGTACCAGTCTTCCAGAAGGGAAAATATGTGAAGGAAAAGAGCCTGAGGAGAAAAAAACAAACAAACAAACATAAAAAAACCCCAAAACTCAAAACCAAAAAAAAACCCACACCAAACAAACGAAAAAAAAACCCCAAACCACAACCACAACAAAGAAACTAGCATGAGACATGTAAAATGAAAGCAAAGGAAGTAAGAGAGAGTAAAAAAGAAAAACTGTGTGAAGGGCAAGGTGAGCGGAACACCCTTTTCCTAAAAGTCTTGTGTTCTCTTGAGTCGACTTTAGCATTATTTACTGAGCTTGCCATCTGTTCATAGATACTGATGAGTGCTTCCACCAGCTCTAGGGCAACACTATGAAAGATGTTTCTTGCTTGTTCTCACTAAATTATAATATTAATGGATCAGAGATATTGCTGACTTCATGGATTCAAAGCACTGTACAAATTCTAGTTAATACATTTTCAAAACACCTGTATGAAATCACATGGTTGTTAATTGTACCAGCTTCTGAAATAAGAAATGCTAGTATTTTCTAGGTTGTAGGTAAATTGAGAAGTGGCAGAGAGCCCATAGTTCCCGGTAGGTGTCTCACATGTCCAGAGCTCTACTGGTGAAACTCTGCGTACACACTTTTTGTGCTTTCTTAGGATCAGCGCCCATACATCTTGCTTTTGCTAGTTCTGTTGTCTTGCTCCTGCAACCATTCTTCTAGCCCTCAATCTCTTTGTGAATTGCCTCATTCTCTTTAATGTTGATTTGTTGTGACAGCTGGGAATGGATAGTATGTGCAAGAATGGAGAACAGGGAGATTGACTGTTCTGATTCATTGAGCTGCCACAGCAGGAGATAAGTATTTACCTAGTTCTGCTCTGCTACAGATAGGAACATGTTTCAGACAAGTGATTTCAATAATTAAATTGAACTTCTTATCTCTCTGAAAACAATACCCAAAGGGTTTCCCTATGAAAAACCTAATAATGGTTCTACTACTTTGCTTCTGGCAACAAGCTCATTGTGTGTCGGTAATTCCCTTCTCTCGCAGTATATTTCAAGATAGAAGAATTCATAAATGCACTGGGACAATGGGCAGTGGTGTCCCATAGACATGGAGAGCACATTGGTTCTTGGCAGTGCTGTGGAAAACCAGAATATGTTCAGCTGACCACTGATACACTGTCACTTTTGGGACAATCTATGACTGCATCTAGAGATCTCATTTTACCTAATATAGAATACCTCTGTGGACCTGTCAAATGGAAGATTTAATTACGCTGAGATGAACTGCAGTTATTAAGTCCTTTAGGGGGGATCAGGCGCCAAATCCTGATTTAGATAAATGTATGCATCACTGTAGAAGGCAGAGTCTGAAATTACTCATTTCCCCATCTCTTCTGCTAACACCTGCTAAAATAGATACCCCCCTCCTTGATACTAGCAATATTGAATTCATTTAGGCATGTGTTCAAATCCTATTAAATTTTTAAATGACTGGTTTTCTGGTCCTTTTCACTAAAGCTTCTATGACAGACAATGCATTTTTTGTCTATCCTGACAGGCAAAAATGGAAAATAGACAGTGGACAACGATAACCTTTGTTTGGTTGGTTTATCTTGTAATGTGCTGTTGATTTTGTAATCAACAAGGAAAGTCCAAGAAATGTTGTGGACTTAGCTTCACTCCTCAACATAAAACACTTCACTCATAAAGTTAGGGCTTTTTCTGCTTCCCATCTTTATTTGTTCTATCTGTTGGATACTGCTCCTGTACTTCAAAATTGTGTCATAGTTCAAGGGATGAAGATATGCAATAAAGGCCTTTTTCAATGGTAATAAAAATAGCATCTAATACGGAACAACATATTACAAGTCAAGACATCTGTTCACATAATTACAAGAATCTCAGTCTAATTACATTCACTATAAATTATAGAAGAACAATTGGAACATAATTGTGCACATTATTGTTTCTGAGCTTGAAGCTAAATTGAACATTAGGTTTTTGTGCCTTCTGAATTCTGAAATAATTTTGTAAGATATCACAATTCAAACTTACTGTAATAACATACATAAAAATAATATTCAAAAGAAGGTGAAATACAAGTTTGTCAATATATTTAAACCTTGGTTGGACAAAAAAAAACCAACCCAAAACCAGCAAATTCACCTAGGGTTTAAAAATTCTCTTTAAACAAGAAATTGTAACACATCACAGTGTCTTAGATTGATATTTTTTTACAGCATAATATTTACGCACTTACAAAATTGGTACTTGATTTTCACAGAATTCAGAAACAATCAGTGCAATTCCTTTTTTTTTAATGCAGTCTTATCACTGAAGAAATTAATCTACTGCTTCAAAAAAATTGATTTCTAAATAATCTTCCCTCATTTTTTCTGTAGGCATCAATTAGTAGATTTGTAGAATTCAAGAATATTATAGATTGTAAGGTATCCATGAGGATCATCTGGTCCAAACTTCACCTCAAATCAGAGCAAAACTAGATCACATTATTCAGGGCCTTGACCAGGTAAGTTTTAAATATTTCTGAAGCTTGCAATTCAGTGATGTCTTTCAGTGGTCTCATTTATTTTAGATATTTTCCTTAGCAATTGGAATTTTACATGTTGCAAACTGTCCATTGCCTCTCATCCTATCATTTTTACCTCTATGAAGTACGTCACCATTTCTTTCTAAACCTTCTCTTTAAGTGGTTGAAGAAAGCAATAAGATCCTTCTCCTAGCCTTCCCTTCTAAAGACAACACAAATAGTTTGCTCAGCTGTTCCTTGCATGTGATGAGCTCAGCTCTCTAACCATCTTGGTGATCTGCTGGAATTGGGTCAATATGCCAGTGTTTTTCTTGTAGTGGGATTGCAAAACTGGATGCAATATTCAATGAAGTTTCAGCAGTGCTGAGTAGAGGGGGTGGAAACCCTTATCTCTACCTGCTGGCATTACTCTTGCTTATGCAGTTTTAGTATTTTTTTGCTTTCTTCACTACAGGAGTTCATTGCTGATTCAACATATCAAAAAGTATTTTTTACTCCTCTCCTGGGATCAAAAACCTGCTTTGCACTCTCTTTAGAGAGCTGGCTTGAAGATAGACAAAGCCCTGTGTGTCTCACCTCTTCTTCACACCCCTTCAAGAGATGGCTCAGCTCTTCTCTTTGTGCTTGGTTTAGTTTTTTTCTGTTTCTTTTTTATCACTACATGGAAGTCTGATCTGACCAACAGATCAGTTTATGAGAATGGCTGTAGTACATTGCTGTCTTTTCTCCTTTCAAGTTTAGTGAGACTCTTGCATACAGAAAATGTCTTTGCAGCTGCTGAGATTAAGAAAAAAAAAGAAAGGACATTTGTTTTTTCTTTATATGTGCTGTACTCCTGTGCAAATGCACCAGAGTCCTTTCTGAGACAATAACCAAGAAATAAAAAAAAAGTCCTGGAAGGCTATACAGAGATTTTCTGAAGTTTCAGCTTTAGGTGAATAGTTATAGCCATGTTATAAATCCCTGAAATCACACAGATTATAATGAAGATGCTGGCTCATTCCCAGCAATATGGACAGAGTGCAATACTTTGTCCTTTTCTGATTTTGATCTAGTACACTGCTCTCCTTTATTTGATGCAGATTGATCAAAATCAATGTCTAGCACACAGAGGTTCTTCTTTTCACTTTGGTGTTCCAAAATACCTGTCCTCAACTGCATCATTATGCAAGATTATGTATGAAAAAGAAATAATTGGATTGTGATCTAAATAGTGATTCAAGTGGCAAAGTCGATATTATTCTCTTTGTCTGAAGAAACCCACTTTGTATTGGGTAGTTACCTTTTTCCTTCTGCTTTTGTTGGCTGCTTAATTAAGGTCCTCATTTACAATACTGAATAATGCATATTGATTAATAGCTTTCACAAAAACTGCAAGAGTAAAATTGGCATCTGGTGGACTTAACAGATGCACAAACCACTCACAATACTTTTTTGTCAGGCAATTCAGTCCCCAGAAAAGGAGACTGCATGACTAATGAGTTTTGCACCTCCTCTTCATGTGTTCATCTGCTTTCCCATTGATGTAATTTATTAGGCACTTATGTGAGTCATGGTTAGCACACTGAAGTGGAAGTGTTTGGTGGCAGCCATTATAACAACCATAAAGCAAATAAAACAAAAATCAGAAACTGCAAAATTATGTCTAAGAAGCAGAGAACACCTGTTTTCTGTTTATGCCTGCATGCACAAAACATCTGCAATTAATTAAATAGTTAGAGATTCATAATGTATTTACACTCACAACTATTTTTATAAGCCAGCATTCTTGCATTATTGCTGGACTTTTGAAGAGCAAGGTTTGTGCACCTCTGCCAAAGGAAAACTTTCAGGACAGTTGACTATGATGAACTGAGTAGTTTATGTGACATTCACTTTTGACACTCACATGGCTATATGATAAATTGAATAGGGAAAATATTTCTAGGTTGTCATAAGGAGCCACAGAAGTGTAGCTCCTATGGATACATCTAACCAAGTAGCATATGAAGCTCAAAATAAATTTAATGTGTTTGAAATGTAGTTAAGCCATGAAGAGGCAGTCTGAACTGAGGACAGAAAGTCTTTGGAAACCATCAGAAAACTGCTGCTGTCTACAAGGGTCCATAGGAAGCTGTTTAGTCTGTTTAGTTGGTTCTTATGTACAGGACAGTACCTAACACAGGATTTTTCTTCTTAGTCCATTGGTATTTGGGTCAAACAAGAATATTGTGTTTCATGTGAATAAGACAGACTAGGGCTCAGACAACTGAAATGAAGAACACAGATTTGACCTATCTCAAAGTAAATAGCAGTGATGTAATTGTACACAGGATTTATTCTGACAGAATATGGAAGTAGAGTTTTCCAGGATTTTTTAGGTGAGAACCAAAAGGACAAGTCAGTTTCTATTAGCATCCCAAAAACTTTATTGCTAGAATCCCAGAAAGCTGAAGAATGCTTGTATGCATGTCATAAAAAGGGCATAATAAGGTGAATGTGTTCAGCAAGTTATTAGATATTTTTATAAAAGGAGGTTTTGTTGACTGTGACAAGTGTATAGCACTTCAACACTCATCATTAGGGAGAACAGAAACATGAAGCTCAATAAGGAGAAGTGAAAAATACTGAATCAGCATTGAAACTGTCTGCATGAACAGCAGTCCTGCTGAAGAGGACCTGGAGGTAACAGGGGATGACAGGTTGAATATAACTCAATGGAGTGGTCTTATTGTAAATGTGGCAGATTATGTTCTGTGCCTCATTAATCATGGCAGGTAGACTGAGGGAAGTTATGAGCTACTTCTGTGCTACTTATGAATCCCCATTTGTGTGCAAATTTGGGTCCCTAAGTTTAAGAGGGCCATGGAGAAACTGGAGAAGGTCCAGCAGAGAATAGCTAAGATAGTCTGGGACCCGGAGCATGTGTGAGGAGCTGAACTTTGTTGATCTTGCAAAGAGGTGTTAACACCAGCCTACAGCTATACAAATGCCAGTAAAAAGCTGATGGGTCAAACTCCTCTTTGTAGAATCAAGTGATAAAACAAGCAGTGATGAACTTGAGTTGTATCTTGAGAGGCTTAAGGTGGACTTTAGAAAAAGATAATGTAGTGCAACACTGAAATAAATTACTCAGAGAGCATCTAGAATCTCTGATTTTGGATGTTTTAAAACCTTAAATACACAAAACCATGGCTGACATAATCTGACACAACCACAATCCTGTTTCAAGCAGGAGGTTGGAGTAAAGAACCCAAGAGGTCCCTTCGAGACAACATTTTTACACTTTTAGGATGGTTCTCCTTTCCAAGCAGCCCATATGATCTAGCTGTAAGTATTCTGAAAGCAGGTAGAATGACTGAAGATGTATCAGCAGTACACAACTTTAAAGGATAAGAGAACATAAAAGATAGTTGAAAACTCTGAAACAGGTGATCTGACACCAGCAAAGCACAAGCTGAAAAGTGTTTCAAGGTAAGAGTATTCTAAGCCCCTTTTTAAAGGTTAAGAATGTGAGCTGGTGTATAGCAGTACTAAAGTAAAAAGTTGGATTTCTAACACCATTTGCACGGAGGTATCACAACAGTATGAAAGCACTCAAAGGAGAAACAGTGATTCTGCAGAAGAAAAGTAGCTTTCTCTCTCTTCCTCAAAGACTTATAAAGCCCCAAGCCTTGCCCTGCTTGTAAAAGTCTGGCAAAGAAAGATTAGATGAAAGACTTGAATTATTGGAGAGACTCACTTCAACAACCAGAAGCTCAACAAGGCAGAACACTTTGTTTTTCTTACAAGCTGTGGTGAAGTAATTTCCTCTTCTTGAAGGTAATAAGCTAGATGTAGAGGAATGGCATAGAATGTATCAATTTTCTAAAGGCAAATTTGGTGTTGAAAAAGTCAATGTAGCCATTGATTCAAAAGCAGTTTTATTTGAAAGTTTCTTCAGTAGTTTATGCCTACATTGTGCGTGCAGAAGCTAATCATTTCTTGACTGTTAGTGATTAAATCCTGTACCTAGCATGATTTCAGAAGGAGAGGAAAGCAAGTCAGACCCTTTTGACAGTACCACAGATATTCACTGATGTAAAATGACCAAGACATTGTGTCTGGGTACTGAAAGAAATCTATCTGCAATTATCAAAGACTGGTACATTGCAATCTCTGTGGTTCAATTTTTGCTGCATTTGTATTGTGTTTGATTAATTTAACCTGCTGATTTACTGATTATTTTTAAATTTTACCTGGATTTAGTAATTGTGCTTATTAATGCCTTGTCATTTTAGTAAAACCACAGTAATATAGCTTAATGTATCCTCAGTTAATACTATACAATATAGGTGAGTTGCATGGAATGACTGTTGTGACCTTAAGCAACCTTATCTAAGAAATTTGCAAGTCAGTTGTCTCTGCAGGTTCATTTCCTCTCAGCAGCAATTTAAAAAGAATTAATCCACTGCAGAATTAGCTCTTTCCAGAAATGCAAATTTTCTTCAACAGAACAGCCTTATTGAACGAATAAGCAGTTTTATTAGCCAAGCAACTGAGGATGATTTCTTGTTGGAAGAGCTTACAGAATATTTAGAGTGTGAAAGTCATAGCAACTTTCCACAACATAAATGTGGGGAAAAAAAACAACCCTAAAGGTAAATATAAAACATAAAATGACCACAATAGTCCACAAATATTTTATTATTGAGAATCTATTATACAATTAGTTTATAGCCACTAATTTATAAACAAGCAATCAATAAAAATAATGCCCAAACTTTACAAACTGATTTTAATGGAAATATATAGTTGCAAGACCAACCATATTTGAAACATGCTATACAGTGTCCATAGTATTTTTGGTTTACTAGCCTCTAAGATGATTCCTTGCTCTCTGACGAGTATCCAGAGCCTTGTTACTGCAGGAGAGAACAAATTATAGTTTGCACTGTATAGATTGTACTGACCTTCCTGTAATTATTTGACTGAAGAATCAAGACTTATCACAAGTAGCAGTGTAGCATAAATGCATGAGTTTATTCTTTGTAATATGAAACATTAAAGGGAAAGACAAATAAGAAAGAATCTTTACTGAATTAAATATCATTGACTCACCTAACCTGACTTCTGGCAAGTGCAAGATGGCTTCTTCTCCACTTGCAGATCTACAGTTGCAGAACAGGTTTGGTGTGCTGGTAGCAGGCAAGAAGCAGACTATCACACCTGAGGAAGTATCAGAGTTGTCCAAGCATAAACTACTTATCATCAACGGGAGGAAATGGCAGGGGATAGTAGTGGTATGTTTCCATTGTGGAGGACAGAAGCCCCCATCTGCATGCTTGGCTTGCTATCTAGAAACGGTTCGTTGCTTGCCAGAGTCTCAGATCCAAGATGTTGCAGAGAAACTGCCAAAGCTCTCAGGCTATTTCTCCCTGCTGGTTTTCCACATGGGCACCAATGACACTGCCAGGGGAGACCAGAGGAGTCAAGAGTGACTACAAGGATCTCAGAGGATCAGGAACTATGGACTGTCTGGACCTACTGTTTCCCCTGAAAAAATCATGGGCCAAGGCCCCTTGGAGCACATTTCTGGGCCCCTGCAGGAGAAGGTGATTAAGAAGAGTCAGCATGGGTTTAACAAGGATCAGTCATACTTGAACAATCTGATTGCTCTGTGATAAAATGACTAGATTTGTTGACAAAGGGAGAGCAGTGAATGACTTTGACCTTGCCTTCAGCACTTGTCATCTCCTTGCAAAACACTCTTCTTTCTCTTGACTTAAAGAACAAAAATCACATCTGATAAATTTCTGTAATTTTTCTACTAGTTAGCATCTGGGTGCTCAGCAGCATTTGACCACAGTGACTTGAAGTGAAAGAAAAATTTACACAAATACTTATGTGCATCAGTTACAGCTTTGGCATGCTACAGACATAGGAAAGATTTTCCATGAAGAAGCAATATGGCTTTTCACTGCACTGACAGATTATTCTCCTACGGAGAAGCAATGGTATGCACCCAGATCTCTTGGTGGGGGTCTGCAATACAGCAAGTTTACTGCAGTACAAAAGCAGATGCTAAGTAATGCTGAGTGGGTATGGGCTGACCCAGCACCCAGAGTAAACCCCACAAATTAAGAGAGGCAAAACACAATTAAGTGTCAAGTACAGGATGAGACAATGAAGATATTAATGTAGTAGCTGCAGAAGAAACTTTCTGAGCCTCTGTTCACCTGACAATAGTCAGACATCTTTAGAATCATCAACATCACACCTGCAGGTTTAAAGCATTTGACTGGAGACTGCAGTCTGTCCTTGATTTTTGGCTGAGTGGAGTTCCATTTCCTTTTGGTTTTCCTGGTCTTTTCCCATGTGAGCAACTCAAGGCATTACATGGAGATGTGCTAGCATCTTAAGAACCTGCTCTCTCAGATGTCATCAGCACTTACCATTCTTATTCTCAACCTTCTCCACCACTTTTTTTAGGGTCTTAACTTTTTGATGATAGTGAGACACTGCATGGGAAGACCTAGGTTCTCAGCAGCATATGGAAATCATTCCCTCATTTTTGGCAAAAGCTCCCCATCTAACAATCACAGAACAGTCCTCTCCCCTTGCTGAGAGCCCACCCACACCTTCCCTTTTCACACTACCATCTCTGCAAGTCAGTGCTGACGTGCTTCCCCATCAAGTCTCTGACATGATGTTCTCCATTACTGCTTCCACATATTTTAAAGAAGGGCAAGGTGTCCTTTGGAGGCTCACAGTGAATCACTGTGTCTACACCTCTGCCTTTTTAGCATTCCTTCTTTAGTAACACCTTCCTCAAATCTAAGAAAAAGAAGAAATCATTCTCAGAATCTAAGCATACTAGTCATTGCCCACAAAAGAAGAGGGTCATGAAACCAGGAGCATAAATGGCAGACAAGGCAGACACCTTAAAACTCTCACCCTGATGGTCCTCACTTGGAGACCTCCATGGTATCTCTCTTTCTTCCTGGATCATGAAGTGTGGTTGGTGTCCTAAACTATAAATACCACATTTGACTGTTTTCCCCTGGTCAAGGTGTAGTAGGAAGGTGCAGACTGAGGATAGGAGTTTGCTATTGCAGTACCAGCTATTACAACCCATGTGCTTCCATCCTCTTGCTGTCAGAGTGCAGGTCTTCTGCTGGTGAGTTGACTGTAGTGCTGTTTTGGCACAAGCAGCACCTTCCTTAGCTTTTACTGGGGTTTTTTTGCTGTCGAATATGTCATTGGCTGTTGATGCCTGCCATTCTTCCCAATTGTGCTCTACTGTTTCTTGTGGTGCTTTCATATAAATCTGTTTCTACTCATGTCACCACCTCAATCTGTGCATCTGTTCCAAATCCTTGCAGGTACTTTATCACAGAAGAGTGCTTTAACCACAACACTGGCCAAACACAGTGTCTTTCTCAGCTGGTGAATATTGAGTTCACCACTTCATCAGCTTCTACTTCAGTGTGAAGGGTCTGTAAACTTTCCCCTGCTCTCAGAGTATCTGGTATCCTGATAGTATAGTATTGGTTTTCCAGGGCATTAATAATTTCTAAACAAGACAAGGGAAGACAGAGCACCATCCACTCCAGAGGTAGTTTTGTTATTTCTAAGCAGAACTGGCCAGAGACAATTCGAAGTTATGAATCTTGACTGCAGGTTAGATGTTTGCCTCCAGCAGAGTTGAAGTCATAGACTTTAAGACTAAGAGCATGGCTTAAAGCACATGCCTCACCTCAACATTTCTTATGAGTTGAAGAGGCTCACAAGGCTCTGGGCTTTCTATACACTTATCTGGAGGCAACAGAGTATATGTAGGGAACAAAGTGGTCTGTGGTTTTACAAAGACATTCAAGGTCCATTGTCCAAAAGAAATATACTCCTATTAAGTCTTCTGGAGACACTAATTCAAACAAGAACAGCAGTCTCTGCATGTATATATACTCCTGCAAGCTGTGGAACCATACCAGAGATGTCAAGTGCAGATATACTCCTTCTAAAAGAGTTCCCTATGGACAGAAGAAGCAAATAAAATGTTATTAACTTGCCATTACTTCCTTTTTTTTGGCTCATCTTTTTAAAACTTACTGAAATAGAATAAATTAAACACAGAACAAAACCCATATAATAAAATTAATTATTATAGCAACATACAAACAAGATTCCTGTTCTCCAAACTTAATTTCAAAAACTCAAATATGGAGTGGTAGCCCTTGGTCTCAAGTTTTGTGCTTCTTGAAGTATTCATTTTCTCTTGAAAGTCAATACAGTTTGAAGATCTGAGGTTCAGAATTCCTAAATTCAGTCACTCCTAAAATATTTCATTTTAAATCTTAATAAATTTATACAATGCTATAGAACGACTTGTATAGGAATAACAGTACTTCCTTTTTGTATCCATGCTGTGCTTATCTCCATGGCAGCTAAGCAATTTAGAAAATAATAATTAAACAACTTACTGCTGCATACTTCTCCCCCTCAATCCTCTTTCTCCCCTCAGTCCTCAGTTTTCTGTTGTTTACTAGTAATAATATATACTATGATATCTGGATCAGAAAATGTCAAGGTTAAATGAATCATGTTACCTTGCATTGCAAAACATTTTATCTCCAGCCCTTGAAAGTTCTGTACCTGCTGACGCCCTTATCTCAGTTGCCCATAATGAACTGTGAATGGACCATAATGCAGCTATTTCTCATTATGTTACACTGCAATATTTGTCAGCTGCTTACTCTATTTGTTATGTTTGACAGTTCTTTTCAGTACTTTCTCATGGTCTATTCTGTTACCCAAGCCTCAGAATGAGGCCTAGTCATCTCCCTAGATATTTCAGTGGGGAATGTAACCCAAAATGTGTCTCAGTGGAGAAATCACAGAAAAAAAAATCAAAAAAATGTGCCCCTTGCATGGAATCACAGAAAACCCAATTAGAAAGGACTTTGAGAGGTGAGTCTTGAGAATTGCCATGGCAGGAAATTCACTGTCTCTTTGGGCAACCTGTTTTAGTTTTTAATTGCTCTCACCATGTAAGAATCGCTTCCTTACATATGACTGGCATTTCTCTTGTAGCACCTTGATGCTGGGAGTTTCCTCTTTTAATTTCACTGTGCACATTTAACCAGAATCTTGTGCAATGTTCTCTATAATCCAGGTTTTCAGCTGCACTAAAACAGCAATTAGATTCCTTCTTAGCGTTTTCATCTTCAGAATAAGCCAGATCCATCCCTATGGTCAGACCCAGCCACATGACTCTTGGTGGCCCTCAACCATGCTCCATCCAAGTGTCTTCATGTTTTCCTGGAACACAGCATGAAAGGGAAATTTGCTCCTCTACCATATGAAGTCCACTTTCCCTATTCCGTTCACCTGTCTGGTTCAGGACAAAGGCCAGGTAAAAATCTAATAAAAATTAACCAAATTACTTAATGAAAACAGAATGTAGCTGCATCTCCCCATAAATGGTTCTAAGAGACTATAGAAACATAGGTATATAAAATATACTACAGCTTTTAATTCTGTGGAATCACTTCCCCAAGGCTATTTCTTGTGCAGAGAAATGGAAGGGGACAGTCTTGGATTTAAAGCATAAGAGGCAGCAAAGCTATAACAGAGCTTTAAAGAAATGGGAAGATACTACCAGAAATTCAGAAAATTTCTGAAAAAAACAACTGGCCAAGGAAGTTAGCACCATCTGAGTTGCTAAGCAACTGTATAATAATTCTTCATTTCAAGATTAAGTACATTTGATCATTTAAAGAATGAACAACAGTCTACTCTGTATTAATTAAAGACAAAATTCACTTTGTAGTGCCATAGTACTTCTCACTCTTCTGCTTTACAGTAGTCTGCCACTAACAGTTTCATACTCTGGCTAAGAAATACAAAAACCTGTATCCAGTTCGGGTACTCAGATAGAAGCAGTCTTCTTTCCTCAGTTTTACCTGTTTCCTTGAGATGTTTTCATGTCACCAAACCTGAAGTTGATCTCTACCACTCCAGACCTCTTTTTTATTACATCTGCATCTTTGTCAGTATATGACAGAAAGACATATTGTAGTAATCAGCATTCTGCTGAAGGCATAGTATCTTGTTTGATGCTTATGAGATTTATGAACTACAATAAGTTCTGGTGAGCACAGATGTTAACTATTTACAAAAAAAAAAATGCTGTTGAAACCATGCCAGAATTATTTTTTTTAATATTATGACATATTAAAATAATTTACAGCTCCCAGTTTGTACCACTGGAATAGATGACAAGTATGTTCAGACATTTTGGAGGTTGTTCTATCACTTCAAGATAAGCAGTTATCATTTAGTGACGTAAGAAAGATGCCATAGGGAAGCCACACAGGATAAAAGGGAAAATTATCTAAAAGAAGATCAACAGCTTAATACACTTTCAAATGTAAGTATTTATGTAATTTTGTGATGTGTATCATATAAAAAATCCCTACCACATACTTTGTAGTAATACATATACCACTACAAAACTTCTCATCAGTTAAAATGATTCTGCTTTTGATTGTACTATCAATACAATGGGTCAAATAGTGATTGTCAGCTAGTAAAAAATGAAGAGGTTTTACAGATCTTAATAGACTGATTTACACTGGTCAAGCACCTGATTAATTTTTCTTTGTACAGCAATCTCCTCACTTGGCACTTCCCAACTGTAATTTGGAGAAGGAAGGTGATTTCACATTGCAATCCACCTGGGGATTTGTGCTTTTTTTTTTTTTTTTCTTAATAAGGAAAACTTTATTCTGGATGTTATTTGACAGTGAACAATAGCCCTAGAACTTACTCAAGGAGCAGCTCTTAAGCACACAGTTGCACCATGAATATTTATCTGTCAGCATGCAAAAGCTCTGAGCATCTTGGCTATGCCTTTCCCCTTCTGCAAGATATCGTCCTTTGTTAGGAGAGTGCTGCCATAGCAACAAAGGGCAGCAGAAGGCAAGGGGGCTGACAGGCATGTATATAAAGCAGGTTGGATTTTCAGGCTAATTAAAAGGTTTTGTGTTCTGGGTCACCTTGTAAATGAGATATGATGCTCAGAAAGCTGCAGCCAAAGCTGCTCAGCAGAAAGTGGAGCAAATGCACAAAGGCTCTTCTGGTGTTTACCCTTTCTTGAACACAACCTGTAATTTTCATGATAAGTAATTGCAATGCTCTAGAAAATTGGTTCCTGGGTCATCTTACTAAATAGACAAAAGCTGGTTTTATGAGCCAGACAGAAAAGCTGTTCACTATGGGTCTACTGAGTGGTTGTACCAGTAGACTTCTATCTTCAGAATTCTTTTGACACACTTGCTAAAAATGCATTATAATTCTTTTTAACACAGCCTGAACAAAATGGATTTGAGCAGCTTTGCAAGATAATGCTGCTCAAAATATTTTGTCAACTTGATCAGTTCAGTGCCCTTTCAGCTTAAGGCTGGCATGGCTTTTTGGTTATCTGTGCTGTACACGTGAAGCATTTCTAGTCTACCTGAAGGTTGAGTATGGAGGCAGCTGGAGATCGGTTCCTCCATTTCCTCCACTATGTTTATGTTTCTGATTCACTTTATAATTCTGCAAATTGAACCACACTTGTCCCAGGAATATTGTGAAAATTAGCATCTCCTATTTGGAGATGCTCTGTCATCACTCCTGTTATTTTCTTGGTGACAATGGGCTGGTAATTTACTTATGCTCTAGGATTCAGTTTTGAAATGCTGCTTCACTTAAATGAGCATCAAGGTATAGGGTGTAGGAGGTAGACTCAGACCACACCAGGGCCTCTTGCTGATGCAGGGTAGGGATTCTGTGGGAACACATACCTGCAGACAGGACCTTAAAAACACAATGAGGACCCTCAGTAAATGCACAGCCTGACATAACTGCACATAGCACCTTGGCTTGACATGTGAATATCTGCAAGTAGAATATTTTGCAGCTGATAATGTTTACCCAGAATGTTGGCAAGGACATGAGGATGGACTTCTGTCCCTTTCAGGCTATTTCCAGCATGACATAATCAAGATGTATTCCATTACTGTTTTGGATATGTTCTTGCCTTCCTTTAGCAATGTGGATCAGTCACAATGCAGAGAGAAAACAGTGGATGCAATGAACTGTTGCTTTGGTAACTCAGCTCAGGTACATAACTGATATAGCTTGCTCAAAAATTGAGGGGTCGCAAAGTTTTGTTTTCAAGTTACACCAGAACTCTGTGTCTAACAGATGCTTTGGAACTTTGCCTGATTTTTTGTGAAATGTTTAAACCTAGCCCAAGTTTTACAATTTAGTCAAGAATGCCTGAGTGAAACTTGATGGTCTCCAATACTAAGAATTTTGCAGGAAGGCTGCTAAGATGATCTAGTCTATTCTGGCCTTACATGCAAACACTTTTTGGAAGCTTCTTTGTCTTATTTCTAATCCTTTCAGTTTAATTCTTCTTGTCACGCTGGTTTTGTAATTTTTTATCTTAGTTACAATAATACTAATGCTACTGTTGCATGAGAACTACAGCTGTACAACAAAAATTCAATCAATTTGCATATTCTCTTTGCAGTGATGGAGCAGCATCTTCTTTTAAGACATGCTGGTCCTTTGAAATTAACAAGCAATTTTCTGGTCAGTGCACCTGAATGAGAAACAAGCAGTAAATCAATGCCTGCACTCATGTCCCTGGGCTCTACAGTTATTGCAAAAGCTGCAAAATTAAACAAGATTTTTATTCTACCATAAAAAGTCAATTTAGACCGATGAAAGAATGGGACAATATTGTCGGTTCCTCGGGTAAATCTAAATCTTTCACCCTGCTCTTTCAGAGCTGTTGCAAAGACAATTACTATAAAAATGGATCATAGTAATGTTTTTGCCTGTCTTTCATATTAATATCACCTCTCCAAAATACTGCTGCCTGTGCAATATTTCTTTTTCTGTAGCTATGCCCAGAAGATAAATCAGCTCCAGTAATTTACAACAATTTATAATTATTGATGAGTCTGAGGATGCCTTCTTTGAAGGGAATATGTATCCAGTTAACCATGTACTTGATTATTAGGACTGTCTTCACCTCCCCTCTAATTCTGCTGATAATTGGACAAAATTGTATGGAAAGTGTTCTGCAGTTTTCTAGCTCTTCTGTGTACCATATCACTTAAAGGAAAACAGAGTAGAAAAATTGTTATAATTCACTTGAGTTTTTAATAGCTCTCTTGTGCTATAGGTTTAATCTGTATGAAATTACTAAAGCACAGAGTAAAGAAAGAAGCTTTTACAGCTAAAGCAGCAACAACACAACCACAGCTTTCTGATGAATGTGCAATACTGCTGCACAAAGTATATATATTCACTTATAAAACATTTTTAGATCATATAGAATTATAGTTCAAAAAAAGGCTCACAGGTTCTTATATGAGAAAATTTTAGGACAGTATGGTATGTACAGTATGGTATGGTGGAAAATTCATCAGAATCTGAAAGACTCATGTGTTCTGCTTGTGTGCACTTGGATGACTGTATACCTGTATATTTAAATACAATTTTTATATGTATTTATATATAATTGCTAACATGCACCTGAGGTTATTCAAATAACTGACCGTACAACATCAGACTTTGCCAGTTTGAACTTCTACATAATCATTTAACTGCATCTCTAACTTGAGCAGCCCTAGTGCAGTATAGATAAGAAATGACAAATCTTAGAGAGAGACATTTGTTTTCTGCCATTTTTGACACATTTAATCTAATTCCCAGGTGGTTTACAGGGGTGAGTTAACATTATACAATATTAAGATTTAGTCTACTGAGCTGTTTTCAAAGTAAGCTTAATTTTATATTGGTGGCAAGAGGACTTGGACAAAAAAAAAATGTAATTTTATGCTGGAGGATCCCTAGGCAAAGGAAGATATCTTTATACCTCTAAGTTTGATAAACTTAAAAAGGACACGTACCTGATGCAACAAAGAACAAGAAAACTATCCTTGTTGTCCATTGCTGTCATGTATAAAAGAGAATTTTAAAACATTCTCAATGTTGACAGAAGATAATTTCATCCTCTGAAAAAATACTGGAGGATTTTATGTATGAACGATAAACTGGCATATACTTTATAGAAATGTTTGTTCAGAAGCTTTGTACATTGTCTGTTCCTTAAATTATATGATTCTGGATAAATAAAGTGTGGGCAAAAATCTTTGTAAGACTGGAACCTACCTTGCCTAACTACATTTTTAATCCTAAAATGATAAAGACGTTTTTAACCATCCAGGAATAGCAAAAGCAAGATAATTCATGGGGGAAAATGAGTATTAGAGAAAAGCTAAAACAGCCTTTGGTACATGGAATTTTTGGTACAGGCTTTGCATACAACAGGGAAGACTGATGGATTTCTCTACAGGTTTATGGGAGCTTTTGGACATCAATGATGCATAGATGAACTATGTTTAGAATCCATTATGGCTTTCAAGAAGATCCCCTGTTAAAAAAAAATCTTAAAAGAAACTCAGGTTTCAAAAAGACAGAAATGAAAACTGGAAGCAGTTCACAGGAGTGACAAGTACAAAACAGCTTCTGTATGAAAAGAAGCTAAACAAAGAGATAGGAGATGTTTGCTCTCTATGTCTTCTAGTACAAGAACTAAGAAATTAGTGGATGTCTGATTTCAAACAAAGGGAAACAGACACTTCACATGATGCAAATATGATCCATGGAACTCCTCACCGTGAGATGTTAAAGTTTAAAAAGGTCTAAAATATAGAGAAATTCATAGAGGGGAAAAAAAATAACAAAACCCAACCACTTCAATTGAGACCTGTAAAACTGAAAGGTAACATACGTCAGGATGAGGAAGTCCCTGCCTGCTAAATCAGTGGAAGTGAGGGGAGAATGCAGTCACCTGTGTACTGATACATTGTTCTGAGCCACAAGTTTCTCTGCCTAGAAATCCTCTCTTCACATATCATGCTTCTTCAGGGTTTTTTGTGTTCCTCAAATAATAATAATAAAAGCAACATCAATATTTCCATGATAAGCTTTGTAATGGATTGGTCTGTAAAATTTAGAGCCAAATAAATGATAGAAAGAAGTGTTTTTACTAATTGCTTCCTTTCTTTTGCTTTCACCATAATCCCAGGGAGTTCCAGCATGCAATCATAATCGTTATTTCCTCTCCATTTGATCGTAATAGACCATCATTGCTGAGCAGGAAATTAGATTTTTCTTGCATTCTTAATGCTCTGCAATCATGACTATCAACCTCTAGAGCTGAGAGTGTTTACGTGTACACTGAGCAACACTCAAGATCGTTTATGTAAGAGTAAAATTTCTGCTGAAGGAAAAGATACCTCTATGTATCTTCTGCAATGTGCTGAATAAGAAATTCCCAAGATAAATAAAAAGCAATTAAAAAAAGCTGCCACGTAATTTAGTCTTATTGTGTATTTCTTAATTCAAAAGGTTTTCAAGAGTTTTAATTTGAAGGAAAAACTCTGAAAGATTACATTTTGTTGATTGTTAGCGTATGTCTCTTAAATAAGATTTGCTATACCACTGAATCCATCATTTGTTTTATTACCAGTTGCCTATTCAATTATTTAAGTATTGTAATCTATTAAGTTATGACAATAAATTATTCTGAACAGTCTTAGAACAAGTAACATCTCATGTTTATAAGAGATCTATCCAAAACCATTTTGTCAGCTGAAACATCTTGAGTCTTTGGCTTTGATCATCTAAGAGAATCTCTCAAAAAAGTAGTGGTGAAATCTAAGAAAAAAAGTATCTATATACATCATCCTATTATTGAAAAGGTCATAATAGTTTGAAACAAATAATAAATTTGAAGATGGAATTATATATTTAAATTATAATGCCTTAACTCAGCAGTGTGTTTCTATAATGCAAATGGGTATTTTCCCTAAAAAATGGCGCCTTACCAGTGATTTCAGTGATAATTACAAGCTTTTTTGTTTGTTTGTTTACTGATGAGGCCTGAAAGTTCCCATGATGGTACAGAAGTGGCTTGGTATAAAATAATTACATCTATAAAATCACAGGAATTTTGAATCACTACTGAGATTCTAAACAAAAGTTTAGAAATATCAAACATTAACATGGAGAGCAAATGCTATTTTCACAGCAGAAGATACATAAATAGGATCCAGATTCCCACCAAGTAAGTTGTTCAACAATGCAATACAACAACCATTTCAAATCACCTTCTCCCAGATTATATATATATATAAAAGTACCTTCCTCTTCCTTTGAGGAATATTGGGAGAAATTTGTTTAATATAATGACCAAATTAGAAATACCAAATAAATGAGATTCAAGTCAGATTTTAAGGAATGGGATTATTATTTCTTAGTTCTTAGCACATAAACATTTTTTTCAGAAGAGAATGAATTGTTTTGAAAATGTTCACACTGTGCAGAAAGATGTTTCTTTTTTTACTGTCTTCATTATGTCTTGTTGAGACTAAATACAAACAAGTTCTCACTATGAAATCAGTCACAATACAGAAAATATAGATTCCTGATTTGAATTAGAAGTATTAAAAGAGCTGTTATAGAAGTATCTAGCAATGTATTCTCCTCCACTATTTTAATTAAGAAAATATACAGAAGGATCTTAAGCATATGGAAGTAATTGAAATACATGCAGTAAACAGTGTTCTTAAGAGCAGGGCAGTCATGTCACCTTGACTCTGCACTCTGCAAAGCTGGAAGGACATCTGGCAACTGCCCAGAAACACTGGAGCTATTAATCATAGTAAAATACAGAAATGACTTTGTGTTGAAAAATGGAAATCCAAAGACATTCTTGGCATATTTCTTTTATTAACTTGCTGTTAGGTTCAGTATTTGGGTCATTTATTACACATGTTATAAATCTTTGTTTATATAATTTACCTTTTAAATACATAGATTTAAAGAGGTTTAAGTAAAACTGCAAGTTCAGTTAGTAGTTTCTAACTGATCTAGTTAAAATCACAAAGATCGGTCAGGGAAAAAAAAATAAGATGGGATGGTTTACCTTTTCCATTTCTATGATCACAAGAAAGTCAAAGCAGAGATTACAGTGTACCTGGGATAACTTTATTGGAATCATACAGTAAGCATTTTCAATCAATTGGGAATTGCATCCATAAAAGTAATTTATGAAAACATCACAATATACAATATCTGGGAAATCATCAAACCATTACAACCACCGAGCAGTACTTTATCAAACTGGATTAGAAAGGTAAATCAATGAAAACTGAAGTGCTCTGTCTAGAACAATTTTTTGCATCAAGAAACTCTTCTGAAGGGTGTAACAGATTGCTTCAGGCATACTGGTACTTCATCTTATTCTGAGAACTGACTAACAACAAAAGTGATTTGATATACATAAATGAAAAAAACAAAACAACCACCTAGCCAGTGCTATGGGTTAGGTATGTGAACAGCTGATCAGCTGCAGCATGTAACTCCAGTAACATGTATGTCTTTAGGTATTCGTCATAGGGAGGTTTAAGCAAAAAGAGGTTTCAGGAAGAGGGAAGGCTGGACATCCAACAGCTTCTACTTGCAGTGGAAAAAGGGACAGAGAGGATGATTAATCTTAAGAGGTTGCAGTAAAATCCTTTGCACCTTCCTGATTGCTTTCTTTTCAAGCCCAAATATAGGAATTTTATACTGACTTTGTTTATCCTAACTGGAGTATAGGAGCACACTCTCCATCTTAAAAAAGTGTATACCCAGAAGCATTATCTAGTACCTCTTCATTTCATACTGTATATAAAAAGAATAGTGTCTAAAACAAAACAAACAAAAAGCCCCACAAAAACTAAACTAACAAACATAAAATTACCTGTAATTATATATTCCTTATTGTTTTCAAAAGCTTAATAAAATTTCACTTGCAACTCTTCCTGAATGTGTACAGGGTTTCATACCTTCCTTTCAGATAAATTTGTGTTGCCTTTTAATTGTTTCAGACTTTTTTTTTCCTGGCTGATGTTATTTTTATGTTATTTTAAAATAAAATTCCAAGTGCATTTATTCTGGCTACCTTTTCTTCCCTAAAACATGCATAAATCACAATAGCTACCCTTCTTCCATATTATGCTTAAATATAGACCCCTTGGGGCAGTTGGAATAATAGTAATATTTTGCATGACTAGCCCAGAAACAGTATGTGAAGCAAATAAATAAAATAATGGAATAAGAAAGTATCACAAATGTAGAATTGGAGCTTAGCAGAACGTGAAACTTGATGGCTTAGTGTTATTATTATCATCATTCCTGATGCATCTCCCAAGACAAAAAAAAAGCTTTCTCACACAGCATCCATCAGCAAGCATGGATATTTGAGTTATGGGAGCAACCATCTTCATCGTGGCCAGCGCCGGGTACTTTATTGACTAACAACGATAACAGATTACATCCTTACATCCTTTATACTAATTTAATTCTTAAACACTGGAATTCAGACTAGAATAATCTTTGTTAATTGGGGTAACAATAGAATAACATTTAAAAATAAATATCCTATTACATTTTATAGAATAGTTTATTCTATAAAAATCAACTTAGTACTTTAACAATGTTGCAGAAACACCATTAACAGCAGTGAGGAGAGAGAGCACACAAGACCTTGCTGGGGTGTTACGTAGTTGGCACAATCCAATCCACAATGCAGTGCCGGCATCAGGAGAACATGGACAAAACTGAACGATGCTTCACAAAAATCAAACGCACAGATTTGGTCTGAGTCCCTGTCTAGAATTTCTAGATGGATGATGGGGTTGTAATGGTGGCAGATCAGCCTTTTCTGCAGGGTACAGGAAACTGCCTAAAGCAAAGCACATCGGTATTCCTACCGAGCAAGGCGATGACTGTGGCTGAGACAGACAGGAGGCTTACTGGACAATTCAACTAATGTCAAGGGCTTCCCACACTAAGCCCAAAAAAACATGGAAAATTCAGAGAGTCTATGAACAGAGCTTCTCTTTCACCATCCTCTGACAGAAGTATCTTACCCCACCCTGCTGGTTCTCTTAGGAGAAGGAAAGGAGCAGGGTTGTTGAGTATTTGGCTGTGTAGCAGGCAGAGAGTAGCTGTGACACACTGAAACAACACACAGAATTTGTTTTTTTTTCTGTTAAGGAAATTTTCAGCACAAAGACATTTCATATTTTGAAATTGGATTTTTTTTCTGTTCAGTGTTTTTTATATTTAAGGAACAAATCCTCTTTCCAGAGAACCTATAAGAGTATTCCATCTCATGCCTTCTTTTCCTATCAGTAGTAGGAGTAAATCCATGTATTATATAAGTTCTACTACTCCTTTATTAGTTTCTGTGGAATATATACCATAGAATATATACCATGGACTATAGATATGGAAAGAACACATTACAAAAAAGCCATAATATACTGAGCTCCACCATAAAACTAGTCTGCATATCTATGCCCTAGGTAGCAATCCCAACAGGCTGTTTTAGGTTGGGACTACTTTACACTTGTAAAGTTATCTGTGAAATCTCTGTTCAGCTCATCAAAAATGCTTCAAGTGTCAATTGCTGATCCTCAAAATCTCCTGCTTTACATACTAAAGGGGGAGTTTTTACAGAATGGTAGGGGTTGGAGGGGACCTTTGGGGATTATCTAGTCCAACATCCTTGCTAAATTAGATTTACCTAAATCAGGTTGCTCCTTGTCCTATTGCTGGGCACTACAAAAAAGAGATTGGCCCCTTCCATTTGACACCCGCCCCTCAGACATTATAGACATTAATAAGGTCCCCTCTCAGTCTTCTAAAGACTAAACAGCCCCAGTTCCCTCAGTCTTTCTTCATAGGTGAGATGGTCAAGCCCCTTAATCATGCTTGTAGCTCTGCATTGGACTCTTTCCAGTATATCCCTGTCTCTCTCAAACTGGGGAGCCCAAAACTGGACACAGTATTCCAGCCGTGGTCTCACAAGACCAGAGAAGAGAGAGAGGAGGCTGCTGAACACAGTTTTCTTAATGCACCCCAGGATGCCATTGCCTTTTCTGGCCCCAAGGGCCCATTGCTGTCCCATGGATAACTTGCTGTCCACTAGGGCTCCAAGTCTCTGGTGTGCTGCTTTCCAACAGAGCAACCGCTAACCTGTACTGGTGCCTGGAGTTATTCCTCCCCACATGCAGAACTCTATTCTTGTCCTTATGAACCTCATGAGTTTCACCTTTGCCCAGCTCCCCAGCCTGTCCCCACTGGATGGCTGCACAGTCTTCCCTCCCAATTTCAGCCACCCGTCCCAGTTTCCTATCACCAGTACACTTCCAAGGGTGCACTCTAGCCCCTTGTCCAGGTCTTTGATGAAGATAATTGAACTATTGAACAAAACTGGACCCAGTACTGATCCCTGGGGAACACCACTCAGGCGTCCAGCTTCACTCTGTGCTGCTGATCACAACCCTCTGAACTTTGTTGTTGAGCCAGTTCTCAATCCACCTCACAGACCAACTGTCTGTGCCACATTTCTTGAGTTTTTCTATGAGGGTGTTATGGGAGACAGTAGCAAAAGCCTTTCTGAAGTCAAAGTAAATGAGATCCACTGCTCTCCCTCTACCCATTTGATCATGACTTCACAGAAGGATATCAGATTAGTCAAGCAGGATTTCCCTTTGACAAATCCATGTTGGCTACTCCTGATAACCTTTTCTTCCATATGGTTAGAGACAAACTCTAGAGTAAGATGCTCCATAACCTGAAGGGCCTGTAGTTTCCTGGGCCTTCCCTCTTGTCCTCTTTTGAAGGCTGGAGTGACACTGGCTTTCTTCCAGTCCTCAGGCACCTCTCCTGTTCTCCATGATTTTTCAAAAATGATGGAGAGCAGCTCAGCAACAGTATCAGCAGCTCTCTAAGCACACATGGGTGCACCCCATCGGGGCCCATGGCTTTCTCAGATATGTCAGACAAGTCTTGATATACATTTTATTTATATCACCATGAGATTAAGAAATATGCTATTTTTTGCATATTTTTCATAGTTTTCAGTTCATTCTTCAATAAGAAGCATAAGCAGAAAAAAAAATAGAATTCAGACTTTTCAATGTTTTATTCAACAACCTTCTTACAGAGAAAGAATGAACAAAAGCTTACATTAAATTCTATACAAAATATTATGTGTTGAGAAGCTAGTCCCCAAATATGTTCACTTTCTGTATCCTCGGCCATCTGCACTGCAGTTCATACAACAAAATGAGAATATCTGAAAGTTTTCTTGGCTACAAGTCATTATGATACATGAGAACTGCAGCCCTTGTCAGGCCTCTGCTCAGTAGAATTTGGCAAGATGAAAGCAGTCAACTGTTTGTACTATTATTTAAAAAACGCTGTTTACAAATGAAAAATTATCAAGTATAATAAATACATTTCTCTTAAAAACATATACGCCCATAATCCTGGAGCACATTTGTCAAAAGACAAAACACATGAGTTTCAGCTCTGGAAATGTACTTTGTGAGAAATGCTATGTACTGATAACCTGTAAGCAATTATATCTCCAAAACCTTTCAGGAAAGAATAACAGATCGTCACAGGAAGTTTCAGTTGCAATCTTCGTGTAAGTGTTCAGAAAGATTCAGTAGCTTCAGACTGGAACCATCAGCAAACATCAAGCTCCCTTACAGTCCATCACTGCCATTTTTAGTACAGTTGATACAAAGGCCTGTATTCCCCCCACTCTCTCATCAATGTCTTTACAGAGTGGTGGAAGTTTATGGAATTGACATTTTCAGAGCTATCAAAGGCCAATCTAAGGAGGAGGATCTTCTCCTCTAATAGCTTTGTACTTCGCCATGTCTTCTGGGAACACCTTTGTCAGCTCTTGAATTAACAGACTTTTAAATTTCTGGAAAGATAAAAACATATACATCAACTGCACCATTTATTAGATTTCATCAAGCAATATTATGTGATGAATCAAACTGTTTGCAACACAGCTCTACATTGTAATGACCTAAAAGAACAGCTCTAAAAACAAACAAACCAACAACCAAAAACACCAACAAAACCATGTGAAAACTTAAAGTTACATTTACAAAATTCATTGAAAACGCTCACTTGAAATTCACTAGGAAAGCACGAGGCAAGATAAAATGCTGTTTATCTCCCATAGATTAACTAGCATTTTCACCTATGAAATACTAAGTAGTTGGACCTCTCTGGTATACTCTGGTGCATCAGTATCTGTCTGTCCTTATTAAGCAAAGCTAATAAAGGACATCCTCTTGATTTGATCTAGAATTTCCTTCAGCTTCAAAAGGAACTCACATCTAGCTTAGAATATATAATTCTTCTTACCACTTTTACAAGCACAGGGTATATGAAAAGAAAGAGAAGCTTAGAACATATGGAGATATCTACATTCTGGAGCACAAACCACCATCCTCCACACTAGCTTTAAGTTCAAAGAACATTCTGAAACAAACAGCCCTTTCTCAAGTCTACGTTTCCTTTTCTAACTGTATTTTTCAGCAGTAATTCCAGCAGTTAAACAGCTCTGCAGAATGCTTCGATTCACACTAGATGATAGTACAAATTCAGAAAACCCTAAACACTGACATATATTTTAAGTAATTTTATGAAGATTAATTCATGATTATATAGCACACTTAACATGTTAATACCAAGATCCACCCACTGGAAAAATACCCCTTCTGTTTTGCTTAATTCTAGATTTACACACATTACAGATACAGATCTGTAACAGTACAAGTTATTCACTGGTACTCAAAATTACAACAAAACACAAAAGAAGATCTATAATGCTACATACAACTTTAACCAAAATAAAATCATAGCAACATCTGCATCTCCAGATGTGGGACAAATTACAAGTCTCCTTTCCAGAACAGGCTGTATTACCATCAGTTAAGATACAGGGATGCAGAGCTATTCCTACTACCAACTAATACAGGAATTTAGTAATTGAACAAGTGAAAAAAAAAACAAAACCAAAAAACCCACACAACAAAATAAAGCAACAACAAAAACCCTCACATAGTTGGTGAAAAGTAAAAGCTTATAAAATACACTATTACACAAGTACTTTCACTGTTTCTGGTTTACCTTCATTGTGTCGATTTTTCCTTTCACCTGCTCATTTTTAGCCAAAGCTCTCTCCAGACACTCCTTGGTGTACAGCTGCGGATTGCGGCCTTGATCTATGTACCTGACAACAGACAGGACACCACCGAAATGATTGTGTTCCTAACAGGATGCTCTCCAAGGTACAAGGCTATTCACCTTGCTGTCTTTTTCTTACTACCATTATTTGAAATGACCATTTTTTAAAAACACACAGTTTAACTCAAACCACTTTGAAGAGACAGCTCAAGGAGGGCTAGGCCATGGCCAGCTGACAGCGCACACTTGGTGCGCTGCTCTAAGTCTTGGCTGCTGAAAAAAGTACCAAGGGTAAACCAGAAATAACTGCCTGGACCCTCACAGGCAGGAATTACACACAATTGATGAAAGATGGTCTTTCTCCAAACAATGGCAGGGCACTACTCACAAATCAGCTGAGTTAGTAAACAGTGAGTACTATGCACATAAGAATATGGCACCCAGCAACTGGATAAAGAGGAACTGAATGTACCATAGTAAACAGCGAAAATTAACACACCAGTTATCAGTAAAACTGTAAGTGTATTTTTCCTTTGCAATATTAAGTACCCAACAAAAGGAAACTTCATCACCAAATAAATAAAACAGAACATTTAAGATTGTCATCACAGATAAAAATGAAAGCCCAACAGAGAAGAGTCCTGTATAGCCTGTCTGTGTATAAACTAGAACACAGCAAACCTGCCATACCTGAATTCCCAAGAACCATAAGGAAATTAACTTGTCTGCTATATCATGAAAGCTGTTTTGTATAGCACTCCCTATGCATTCATGGGTTTGTTTTCATGTTCGAATTCTCTGCCAGCAATACGCTTGCCACTATTGAATCTCAACACCTAAGTACTGGCATAATTTATCTTCACCCACAACTTTAAATAATTATTCTAGCCATACTGAAAAGTATACTGAAAATGAAAGTTTACTTACTGAATCAATAGATTCAGCAGAATCAGCATTACTGCCCACATATGTAAGGTCTATACAAATTTTTAAAAAAAATCCCACACCAAAAACCAGAAGTAAAAAAAAAATATTTGAAAGCTGGTGTATAATTATCATTTCTCTTACCTCCTCACCTCCACACAGGTGGAAAATACTTTATCTTCTGCCTGCCTACATTCTTGTGAGGCATTCAGAAAAGGGCATTTAAGAACTAAACAGTCCTCAAGAAAAATATCCACAGTGCAGAGAAACTACCTCAACTCTCACCGACTACATCACCTTCCTGGCAGCTATAAAGTTACTCACTCAAAAACTTCCAAGGGCACGCTGATATCGTGAAGCTGCTGCCGACATTTGTCAATATCCTGCAAGCCCGTCACCATGAAATTCCTGCAAGAAAACCGGTAGTTTTTAACCAAGAAGGGGCGTGTTGCGCTATCCCTAGCCCTCTCTGTGGGGCCAGCGACTTGAAACCCAGCAAGAGAGACCCGCCAGCTGCCCCTCCCCCGTTTCGCTACGGTCGAAGGGTGACTGCACTTCTGGCCGGGGCCTGCGGTACCCTGAGGCACCAAGGCCGGGGGTGGGGAGCGGCAGCAAGGGCCCCGCCGCCTGGCTTGGCCCAGCACAGCAAGGAAGAGGGGCAGCGGAGCGGCGGTACATCCCCCCCACCTCCTCACAATTTCTGGTTGAGTCCGGCCTGGCTGCTGGGCTGGAAATCGCTGACGATAATGCCGAGCTGCCGGATGTTCTCCACGAACTTCTCCAGGTGTTCCTCCAGCGAGTCGAACTTCTCCGCCATCGCCATCGCCGCCGCCTCCCCCCGCCCCACAGCTTCCGGCTCCTCGCGCGTGCGCGGGAAGAGGGGGCGGAGCCACCGAGCCTTGGCGCGGTCGTTGGTGTGAAACAGCTCCCGTCGGTGTGAAACCGCGCCCCTCGGTGTGAAACCGCGCCCCTCGGTGTGACATCGCGCCCCTCGCTCGCAAAGCCACGCGCACCGCGGTTGGTGCGAGGCGGTAGGAGAGGGGTTTAAAACCATGGGGCTATAGGATATTTGCGGCCTCCCCACCTTGAGCTTAAGCACAGTTTGTCTTGTTTCTGGTGGCTGCTTTTACTTAATGCACCTTGCATCACGGGAGGATGCTCAGCTCACTGGTTGCGCAGCTGAAAGGAAAATGAATTCAAGGCAAAGGTATCATCTATAAACCCTGGAGTTGCACAAGTATTTGCTTTGGGCATTCTGGATTTACCAAATACCTGATGGCAAATAAAGAGAAATCGTTTCTTTGGTTGTTTTGTTGTTTGGTTTTCTTACCCTGAAGGTAGTCAATACTAAATTACATTTAGCATCTTTTTATAAATGCCAGATAGTTGCTGTTTGACAATATGGAACATTCAGTAGCCCTCAGCACTGCTTTCTTTTCTTGTGTTTCCATTAACATCACTGTTACTTTTGCAGTAGATGCCAGTAGAGTGGGAAGAACACAACATGGTTAATAACATATCTGAAAAAATTGCAGGTGCCCCTCTCAACATGGTAAGATTTGAAAACTCAGTACTCATTACTCTGGGCTGCTACAGCTGGATCCTGAAGCATCTTTTTAAAGTCATAGTCTTTCCTGCCAGTCCACTCCTGTAAAACCATTATAATTGACTCTCATATAGGTGTTTTTTTCAGTGAATTAATTATCCCATTCTCTGTCCTCAACAAATATTAGCACATTTCTTGTGTTCTTAGATCATCATTTGGAGTCTCTCTGTTTTTGAGTAATTCCCCTCCTGTCATTTCATAGTCATAGAATTGTTCCTCATTTTCAGACCCATTCAACACTTCTGCCTGGCTCCAGTTTGCTTCCCACTCCCACTCTGTACCAGAGACTGAAATGAGCTCTACCCCTGATCCATTTGCAATGTAGAGCCCACTTCCTTCTTGAAAGCTTTTCATAAAGGTGCCTTATGCTTTTTCCCATGCAGCCCTTTACTGCTAGGTGGTCCTGCCTTTAACTGTCCTATCACTGCACTGCATCCCATCAAATTCCTCATTAAATTACCTGCCTCGTTATCCACTGCTGCAAGCTGCTCCCTGCTGGTACAGGCTCTGGGGTTAGGGATAACCTCTCTGAAGTCCTTGGCACAAAAGGACCTAAAGCCTCGGGGAAGGTCACACATGCAGCTGGGATATGGGAACTGCATAGATTTAAAGAGCAGATACTTTCCTGCCTGTATCACACCCCTGTGTCTGATCATAGCTATGCCTGATCCTACTCCCAAAGGGAGCCCTCAGACTTCCCTTTTATCTGGTAATGAAAATGCACACCCGGAGTTCAGGATATCTGGATTTCAATCTCTTTATCCACAAAGATCAGAGCCTGCAAAAACCCTTGACCTCAGAGGCTAGGTTATATTTGACAGTGGGGTCTATTCAATCCCTGTGGCTGTTCTGTGTGAAAATTAAGTATTGCTTGGGCAATGGAAAGACAGGATTTGGCATACCTCATGAAAACAAACAGAGCAACCAGTGACTGATTATCTGATAAGGGCTCATCATCTACCCCACATGTCCTATATCTGCTAATTATGTGTGGTTTTATACAATGTGTAAGAAATAGAAGTGGTAACAGACATAGTTTCACTGTGTAATAGAAATCTCACTGGAATTACCTAGATAGACAAAATAGACAGAATATCAGTCTATATTAAATAATCCAGCTATCATTTATCCTGTGTGAAGATTATCTGACATTCTTAAATTCCCATGGCACATCACAATAACTGTACGTTTTATAAATAGCTTATTTCTGGTATGTCTGTTTTCAGATGACTCTGAGAAGTTCAGTCCAGTAATGTCAGTGGGTTAGATCCAATGCTTTGATTCACAGAATTTGAATGAATGTTTGAAATAAGAACTAAACTAATATAGGTAAGCTATTAAATCAACAGATATATTTTCTGTATTTGTAGCTATAACTTGTGACAGTATCTATTCCACAGTGAGAACCATAAAAATATTCAGTTCTTCATTTCTTGGATGTAGCTTTTTCTTAGCTAAATTTTTTTCCATTTACAGTATCAAAGATAACAATAACAATGTAAAAATCCCTCTAACAGTCAGTTCCTGTTCTAGATTACCACACTAGTTCAGTAGTAGAAAGTTGTGTCTTTGCTAAATATAAAGCCCTCTTCAGGAGTTCAAAACATTAAGTACTCTAATCCAAAATCAAAAGCAAGTGACTGTGAAGAGCACTAAATATTAAGGACAATACAGTATTGTGCAAATGTGAAGTTGTAAAAACAACCCTAGGTTGCAAAAATTAATTAATCAGCTCTAGTTCTAGACCTTGGCAAGTATTGTCACTCTATGATAAAATAAACCCATTGTCTATTGATCAGTTCTTGCTGACCATCCAGTTTCCATAGTTGACAGAACGTCTTCTGGACAGCAGAAATCCCGGGATTACAATATTTTAATTCAAGTACTTTGCACTGATCACATGAGAGATCTTGGACTGAGGAAAAGAATAGCACACTTTCTTTCTAGTATTTTGTGAGGAAGAATGTAGATTATGGTGTATTTACCAGATCAGATCTGAATATGAGGATCAAGGGGGCTGAATTTTGAAAGAACAGTCTCAGTATATGTGATTGTGTTAAATGTGCCTCTGAAGGCAAAGGAGGCTGGGCTTCAAAGGGTTTGCTTTATTTCCATCTTTGCTTATGGACAAACACATTCAGCAGAAGTATGGAGCAGAATAACTTGGTTTAAATTCATTAACAAAAATGGGTTTTGAGGTACTGCTAAAACTTCCACTTTTTCCTCTTTGTAGGAAAGTCTTTGGTTGGTGGAGCTGAGCAAATGTGACATCTAGTTTGTTTGTGATCATTAAAATCTGATAGACGTCCATTATTACATCTAAGTCAGGTAAAGTATCTGACAGGAAAAAAAATGGGAGTTGAACATCAATTAAGAGATATCCAGCTCATCTTAAATCTATATTTACTAGGCTGGTTGGGTTAGATTAATGAATTTTGTTAGACAAATATGTATAGTGCTTTTAAGATTAAAAAATCCTATTAATAAGTTACCAGTTGTTAAATTATTCTCATTATCATAAACTTGGGCAGTGCATTCCTGTTCAGAGGAAAAAAAAAAGCAAAACAAATAAACTTGTGTTCCAATCAGAGAGAGAAAATGAGAGAAAAAGAGAGAAAGAAAAGAAAGTTCAATAATAACTCAATAAATCAATAGTTACATAGAGACAGAAATAATTTCAAAGGAAAATTTTATGGTTCATGATGGGAGTAACAATATTGTACTTCTACCCATGATTTCTGTGCAGAGACCAGGTAATTACTGGTTTGCAAGCTGCACATCTGCACTGGGCAGTTAAGTAGGGTTTGTAATAAAGGATAGAATGAGAGGCTATGTGGATCAATATGACCCATTTGGGAAGATTATGTAAAAGAAAATCCTGTTTTGTAAACCTCTAATGAATTTTTCAAGGGGTCAGCAAGCACGTAGATAAGAGTGATCTAATTGATGAAATCTATTTTAATTTCCCATCAGCTTTTGGTGAAATCCTTAACCAAATTCTTTTAAGGAACTAAAGCAATTTCCAGGGAGGAATCTAAATAAAGAACTGCTTGCCAGACAGGAAACACAACAGGGACAAACATTTAATTCTTGCAGGAGAGAATCAATCCCAGAGGAGTTCTACAGGGAACTGGGCTGAAAACTGTGCCATTCAATGTGTTCATAGATTACTCAGAAAAGAGGTCAGATGATGAAATGAGAAAATTGACTTACGAGAAGGTTATTTGTCAAAGTAAAGCTGAATAGAGTTGGTAGAAAAGTGTAGGAGGACCTGAAAAGGTTGCACTTGGTGTCAGGGCACGAAAGCGTCAGAAAAAAATCAAACAGATAATGTGAAGTGATGCACATAGGAAGCAAAAAATTGCTAGTTTCACATGAAGATTCATGGCCTTTTTACCATTACAGGAGTAAGACTTGAGGATCACAATAGGAAGTCCCATGATAACATAATTCTTCTCCCAGCTCCTGTTGTCTGCTGCTGGTCAATAAAATGGAAGAAGTGAATGAAGACAGTAAGACACATTGAGTTCCACTAATGTATGTTTTCTCTCCTTCTGTCTTTCTAACTTTCTGACTTTGTTACTGTTTTCTTCTGCATGATCATATATGTATGATGCTCCAATCAGTTATTCCTCATTCTACAGACCCAGAAATGGAGGATAACATTTCAGTTCATTAACTGGAAGCATCATCTGCCTAAGAATTTTGTGAGCCAGCTCCCCTTCTTTGTTTTAATTACAGTAAGTGATAAGCAAAAGAGCAGAGAATATAGTGAGCAGCACTCACTATTTACCTGCTCTTGATGTATCAGAATGATGGATCTTTTTGATTCACTCAGGAGCATGCTTTATTTTCACATTTTACTGCATAAAAAAATAATGTGATACCATAAAATAAACAATTTTAAAAATCCCATTATTCATCTGAATAAGAGGTGTAATTACAGTCTCCATACAGATTTGTTATTTAGCAACTTCCTCATTAATTACTTTAAATGATGCACATTTTACCACAGGATGATGCATTTATGCATCATGGCTGGATCTCAGTCTTACTGAAATCATCTAAATTTATTTATCTAAGAAGCAGCAGAGTCAGGATTTTGTTCCTACAACAATTTTGCTCTTCAAAGTCCTGTAGATCTTGAGATGTTCTGGGACCTGATCCAAAGATAACTAAGCCCCATGAGACTTTTTCTATGGATGAGAGAAAAGGATATTGGATGTCAGAGTCTGTTCTCACATCTCTGGCTACAAAGAGATCAGCAACACACAGCAAAGGACTTGGATACATTTCAGGACAGGAATATTATTTCCCTAGTGTAATGACAATCCATTTAGAGCTGCAATACTGAAAACTTTATTTGTAGTACCTTTAATATCCAATAAAGAATTAATTCTAATGTTTGTTTTTAAAATGATGCTGAAAAAAACTAACATAATTATCTGGATTTCTCCCCCCTCCCCCGGAATATTAATATTACTCATCAGACTGAATTAATATTGCATCCCTATTGCTGCCATATGTCATTTAAAGCAAAATTAATATATATTTTTTAGAAATGCAGAACTGCTTTCAATATGTATCAAATATACTACTGTCATTTTTTTTTCCCCACAGGTATGAGAAATACATATACATAGTACTCTTAGAAAAATATATTTTTCATTATAGAATACAAACAAATAAGGCTGGTTTGCCTATTGCTGCTATTTTTTCCCCCTGTAACTCAGAATAACTAGCGCACTGTATTTAAAACTGACACTTTTTTTCATTACCAGAGACGTGGAGAAGAAGGCAAAGGAATATCCCAGGCAGTAAGATTTACTAAGACTCCCAGACCATGTGTGAGCTAGCAAATGAAGTGGAAGTGGGGCCATTGTCCAGCACTGGGTCCACCTGACATGGAGCAGCCCTTATTTGTATTCCAACTCCTGAAATGTACCTGAATGCAATTCTGAAAGAGTATCAATGCTCCTGATGAAAAAGCTGGCTGGGTACCTTTATAACAGTAAGGGGATAATGTTCACGTGGCTTCAAACAAATAAAAATCAGAAAATAGAAAAAAATAACTTGGCGTTCACAGATGTACCCTGTGGTGAAAGAACCAAATTGCACAGAGCAATGGTTACAGCTGCTGTGGAGCTACTGGCACTGTTGCCTTGGGACTGGGAATAGTCCTGGGGCTTGTGTGGATGTTGTGCAGGAGAGGCTGGAATCAGCAAGAACTATGGGGTTCAACCTGATTGAAAGGTGGCACATGCACCAGAACGCCCTGCAAGCTGCCTCCAGTTCAAACTGGGGACTAACAGGTCTTCCAAGCTATTTCTGAACTGCTGAGCTTCAAACTGCTCACAGTATATGAATGCATGGGCAGCTGTAGCCTGTGAGGGACTTCACATCACAATATACCTTATCCTTCAGGTAGGCAATCCTTCCTGAGAGGCATGATGAGATAGGCAGGTATTGATCTAAAGACTCCCCTTCTACTATTTTCTATGGGAGGGTTCAAGTAACTCTTCAATTCTAAACTCATTCTTCACACTCTTTTGTGTTCATATCTCACCCTCTTTACTATCTGCCTGCATCATTGGGAAAGACACTTGAAGTATCTGTTCATGTCCAGCATCCAGTATTTAAATAGGTTTCACTTACAGCAGTCGCCTTAGGAAGACTCTAAGACTTACATTAAGATACCTAATTTCCCTGAAAGTTTGCCACCATAGGAAATACAGTCTCCAGTTACATGAATTTGCAAAATTTTCTCCTAGTAAGATGAATTCACTAATTGTTTTTATTAAAGCGCATTTATTTTACAAACACAACTATTCTATTTAGTCTGCCTCCACACCATTTATCATTTCACTGGCCTTTCTGTATACTCTTTCTTTTATTTGCAATTTTATATTTGCCTCCAGATCATCAGTACAGCTATTAAATTATGCCAGCAGCAGTCCCCTGGGGAACTCTGCTGACAATAGTGCTAAATAAAAGACTGTTGTTAATGGCCTTGGGAGCAGATTGCCTGATCTGCCATTGCTCCCAAAAGTTACTTTGGAGTGACAGGACCAGCCTAATGTGAAATGAAGTCCAGGTGAAGTCTGGCATAAGGGATTGCTCCAGGGTCCTCTTTGTCATCCATCCATCCATCCATCCATCCATCCATCCATCCATCCATCCATATGGATGAGATTGTGTCAGATTTGCTTTGCTCATCCTACTAGTAAGGCCTGCATGTCTCCACAAGCCATGGCTCATGTTATACAACATACGCCCTTATCATCTTATTATAAAAACACCATTTTCATGGTTATTCACTGTCCCTCACTTTACAAGAAGGCAGCTGTAGTGGTAGCACAGGTTCTCAGGTGGCTTTCTGTCCTATGAAGGCTGAAAAAATAAAGCAGGAAAAGCTCTCTTTTGTGGTGACAGTCTCATAGACCATATAGTTTGGCTCTTCTCTGTGTCTGCTGCTTCCCCTCTGCTCCCCAGCACAGGTCTCCAAACAAAATCTCAGACCACTGCCATGCCCAGCACTCTGGGGAATGCCTGGTGGCCCTTGTACCCTAGCAGTTCTTCTGGGATGTGACTTCAGTAAGTTCAAGCAAAACACCTCTGAAACAATATGTTGCCTAGAAATGGGGTTGTCAGCAGAGAAGATCAACATGAGCAACAGTTCAGAGCAACAGTTCACTGTGGTATGTTGGTGCTGTGGACCAATGTATTGCTTTTATTCTCTTCCCTTCACAGACACTTCTGAATGGGAGCTGCAGCCTCGGTCTGATCTCATCTTGGCAGGCACATACTCTTTACCAGAGGGTGGAGAAAAAGGAGACACTGAATGTCCTAGGGGCCATGACAGAAAAGACTGATCATGCACAGGTAGGGAACAACCTGATCTCATGCCAGAAAAAAGGCTGAGGGAAGAGGAAGGGACCATCTGTTCTCAGAATAGGAGAAAATCAAAGAAGATAAACTGATTCATTAATTGTTTGGTCTCCTGCCTGCTCAAGATTCTGGTGCTACTATGTTAACATCAATCCTTCCAGTCTCTGTCCCACAGAGAGCTCCACTCTCCATTCTCATAGAAAGCACATTCCCTGTGAGGACAAGATGAGAGACTGTTGTTCAGCCTGGAGAACAGAAGGTTCTGGGAAGACCTGCTGCTGCCTTTCTGTACTTAAAGGTGTCCTATTAGAAAGACAGGAGGGACTCTTTATGAAGGAGTATAATGACAGGATGAGGGGTAATGGTTTTAAACTGAACGAGGGTTGATTTAGATTAGATAGTAGGAATAAATTCTTTACCATGAGGATGGTTAGACATGAGAACAGGTTGCCCAGAGAAGCTGTGGATGCTGCTTCCCTTGAAAGTGCTCAAGGCCAGGCTCTGCAGGCAGCAGTGAAGGAAGCAAGGAATTGCCATTTCTATTTCCAGAGTACAAAGGAGCTGCTGCTCAAAAATACATTTCTGGAACCTAAATGGTGAAGCACATGAATGTCATCTAATTGTAAAAAGGACCAGTGTTGCATGTCTAGTGCTGTGAATTTTCTAATCTTGCTGTTCTAGCCATGTCTATGGATAACTGCTGACTGTGAATGCTATTGTTGATTGGTCCTGTTAACATCATCCATGTCTTCTCTTTTGTCAAATTCCGAAGTGTACTTTGGGTTGGAGCGATGTTTCTGTAACTTTCTGTAGATGTGACCTCCTTCAGGGCCTACCTGCCTTTCTGGGTCTTAATGAGTAAGCTTTGTATTCATCTTTCCATCCAAGAGTCAGTGGACTACCAGCTGGTGGCAGCAGCAACTTCTCGAAGATCAGAGTGTAAGGACTGGATCACAGTTCCTGGCGATACTGTATGACAGTGTATGTAAATAGACACTCCTCACTTCTAAGGAACTAAGCCATTGCCAGTTATCTTGCAACTCATAAAACTATTTTTTTTAAGAATTTCGCTTCTCTAATCCTTTGTCTCCCCTTCTGAACTTTCTCCACAGCAGCCTGAGATTTATAATTGGCATGTAGAAACTGGAAGCTAAAGCACATCTCTTACTATTGTGGTGATAATGCCGATGCTAAGATCTTAGAAAGAAGGAGGAAGAGTTTATTACCCATAAATGTGTTGCAATTGACCTTTCTTTTAGCTGTGTGCGGGGAAAAAAAAAAAAAAAAAAAAAAAGATGTTATGGTGAGATTTAAGGGAACACGAAGGTAAAGGATTGAGTGGCTTCAAAGCAAAACTGTTTAGCAGGCATCAAAGACAAGAGTCTGTTGTTCTGTGATCCAAACGTGATCTTATCATCATCTTATACAAAGGTTCTAATGCTTCCCCATTTCTACTAGAAGTACCTCATTGACTGCCATCCTCAGTCACATCAGGTTTTTTTTTAAAGCTGCTTCACTCTGGCAGCATATCCTTTTTATCACTTCTACCAACACACCTTTATCTCTTCTTTGTCCGCTCCTCCAGATTTATGTAAAAATTCCATACCTTTGGCTCCTCAGCACATGACATTGTACTTTGTACTACTGAACTTTATCCTGTTCCTGTCAATTCAGTTGAGCAAGAGGTCTGTGATGCACTTTTAAAACTTCAGGAGCCAAAAGTTATTTGATGACACCATGAAGTATTTGATACTTAATGAAATTCCAGCATTCTCCCTTAAATTTGTACTCAGTGGTTTTGACTGTCTCCCCTTTGTCAACTTTGTGTGATTCACACTGACATCCATCTTTACTTAGGTGAACCAAGAATCGTGTAGTGCCTTTGTCTAGATGAGGCTTAACCTGGTGCTCTGAGCTGGTAATAAGCTACATTTGTTTGTCCCTTTGGTGCTGTGCACCAGGGTACTAGAGCACCTGGAGTGCTGCTGTGCACTTAGTGAAACAGGTCTGGCAGCAGCTCTCAGCCTCATGTGGAGCAGATTGCAGCTGATGCGGAACACCCCTCAGACTCTTCTTTGGAGTGAAGAGCCACCTGGCACTAGTTGGAGACTGGAAAAAAAAAAAGGACTACCCATGTCTCAGATGCATATTGTTTGTCCCCCATTAAAAACAGGAGAGGTGTAAGGCCTCAGTGATGGCCCTGGTTCTCTGGTTATATGCAGGAGCCCAGAGAAGTTTGTGATCTCAGACCTTTAGAAATTCTAGCAAGAAAATCCAGAAAGTCACTGTCTGTAATGAGAAACAATAATTTTTTCATTCAGAGTAGAGTGAATATCATATAGTTGCCATTCCTCCAACCACTCCACGAGATACAGTTTCCTTACTACGCAGCTACAGAATGACTATAAAGGTGATATTTAAGACAAAAATGTGGACAGATGTCAAGGCTGAAGTTGGAGCAAGGTAAAGCATGCATTCATTATTCATTTATTTTGGGATAAATGTCACTTCTGACACAAAGCTCTAGTTCAGAATTCCCAGAAGCAAATAGCTTTTAGTCAGTAAGTAGCAATACATGAAGGTGAACACCACGAAAATAAAAAGCCTCTCTGGAACATTTTTCATGCTGCGCAGACTTTGAAAAATCAGACAGACAATCTTATTCTCCAGGGATATTGTTTACCTTGCTCATTCTCAAAAGCTGTTGCTCTGCTATTATGGCTTTTCATTTACCTCATTTATTCATTTACTCAGGGATCCTTTGGTTTTACCTGGGCTTATCAGGTCCATGGAGTGGAGGTTACCTCAAGTATTTTGCTTATCTAACACAGTGAAAGAGATTAGAAATGTCAGATGGATTTCCGACACTGAGAGGAAGGTGACTTCGGATTATATATCAACAGTAACATAGGGACTGCACATGCACCTCTACAGGTTTTTTCTCCAGGAGTGAACATATTTGTGCCTTCATTCTTGATGTTTATTGCTGGAAATGCCTTTCCTCTGAATATCCTTTAAAAAATAAGTGATATTGTCACTCTGGAGGATGAAAGGAGTCAGACAAATAATGAATGATCAAAGGTGCCCAGGGAGATAGTAGTTCATTGGGACAACTCAGGAAGTGAGAGATGAATAAGCAGGTTGCTTGTTGAAGAAGTGTGTGTTGCAGGCTTACAAAGAATTTGCTAAATAAAAGTTCATTTGATTCTGGGAAGGAGACTGTGTCACATGCTATAAAGGAAATCTATGGTGCCTATTAAGGTGATCTAGGTAAATAACTCTTTTAGACTTCCAGGTCTAAAGGTTTCAGGTATATGATCAGGACACATAAACTCTTAAGATTTTAATTCTACCTGCAGAGGAAGACAAGAAGAATAAAAATCTTTCCAAATTCCAGTGGAAACCCTGAGGCATGGAATTATTTTAATGCAAATTGACAATGATCTAATCTATTTTCTCACACATTTGGGGATACTGACACATCAGGTGCTCAGGGACTCATAATATAAACTTAATTTTCTATCTTCAGGCATTTTCCTATTCTATTGTGTTGTACAATTATGTCCATAAGCTTCTCAGGTGCCATCCTACAAGACTGAAAGGTACTGATTCCAGTTCTTGAGAGATATTTGAGCCCTCCATTTATCAGACAGCTGGATGTCTTTAGATTTCCAGTCTAAATGTGTTAAGGATTACTCATGGTACAGCCATTTGATCATATGATTAAGTCAATATCCCTCTCTGACATTTACTTCTCAAATATATTTATAAAGTATTACCACACCCCTGTTCAGTCTTCTCTGGTCTATACTAAACACGATCTTCCAACTCTCCAAAGATGTACCTTTTGCTCCCCTAATCATCGTAGAAATACTTCTTTGCACTTGTTCTATTTAAGTAATTTTTTTCTAAGACACTCAGGTCTTAAAATTCTGCTGCATTTAAGTGGAAGCAAACAATACACATCTATGTTTTTTGCTCAGCCCCAGGTAACTATTTTTTTGCAAACTCAGTAAAAATCAGGAAAACACTGGCCAATATCATCCTATGAGGAAAAAAATCCCCACCTTCCTGGTAGCATCAGATAATACCAAATTGATATTGCAATAGGAGTTCAGAGCTCTGAATCTCCAGCTAGTGACAGTTGCCTCTCTACTGCAAGAAGAGTAGGAGATGCCCTTCATCATCTGCAGTCCACTCCACATGAAGCTGAGGGCTGCTGCCAGACCTAAGCTTTGAACACCATCCTGTTTCACTAATCATTGTACAACAGCTAAGCCTGAAAGCAGCTCTCCAGCTAAATATGGAGGAGTAATATCTGCCAGACATCAGTCTTTTTCATACCTAGATGCCTTTTTACCTCCCTGATTCTGAAATCACTGCATCACTCTAGGATGTCTTTATGTATCATAAGAGGATCAACCAGTCCCGCTCCAAGGCAAGGATAGAAGGGCCATGGCTGGGAGATTGCAGTCTAATTCAGTTTGACTCCTGAACCTGGCAAACTGGTGAGAAGGTATAATAACTGAGTTAATAGATAGAATTATACTATGTAAGTTACTATGAAAGAACTGATGAGAGAGAAAAGAGAGATCATGGACCAAATTTGTTTAGAGTTTTTTTCATCAGTCAGTGAATATATGGATAAGGACAGCCTAGATGATACAGGAGGAGTCTCCCCTGCAAGCTGTTTAACTCCCTGTTTTGCTTCAAGGCCCTAGACTCATAGACATCCATAGTCCATCATAGACTAACCAACTAATTGCCTTGCTGAGGAAGCATGAGTATAAAAAAGAGGAGTTTGCTACATCAGCTTTTTTACTCTTCAGACAGTTACAGACACAGACTGTATTTGATTTCAGCACTTCCAGCATGATGAGAGCAGCCCCCCTGTCACAGCAGAACACCGTTTGGCCAGGCACAACTATTACACCTTCCACATCACAGCAACAGCTTTCTCAGCACTCCCATCATTAATGTCACACCGCTTTACAAAACAGTGGCACAAGGCCACAGAGCATCTGCTTGTCTCTGGTCTCCCTTTGCAGAGACCTTGCTCTGTTTTATGGCTTCACTGCAGGGTAGATAACTCTGCAGTTCTATGAGACAGGTAAATAACTTTCAACATGTAAAATTTATGATAGTGGCTCCTACTGCCAACTGTCACAGGAACACCATGCAGAGACCTTTCAGGTTAAAACATTAATGTGCCCAACACAAAGGCTCGAGTTGCTAACTGGCATTCTGGTTCAGTTCAGTGTACATGCCCCACCATCCTGTCTTGCTCTAGATATTCAACCAGAGACAACCACTGAACACCTTGTTCTGCATGATCACCCACCAGGCCTGAACCTGCACGTAAAGTTTCTGTGACTTTAAGCTTTTGCACAAGAGTAGAACCTGCCCCACCATCAGTTTCTCTGTGACCTGCTCCATCTGCTAATTAAACAGAAATTTCCTTCTCAGCTTCTCCTGCTGCAAGTCCTGCTTGAGTCATTTGCCAATCGAAGCACAGATTACTTGTTACCTGGAAGCGTCATGAACCACAAAATGTCTGCATGCTATCTGTCTGCACTTCAGAGATTTCTCAGCTCCATAGATGGACCACCATCAATAGTGGGGGCGTGGGGAGTGGGAGGTGTGTGCAGCATGTCTGGCACTCCAGAAGGTTACTAGGGGAAGGCCTGGACACACTTTCTTATAAACTGAAAGTTCCTCATGTTCTCAGGCAGGGTGGGCTGTAGAGACAGGGAAGGCAGGAGAGGAACATGAGATGAACAGCATACTCCCAGATGCTTCAGCCCACCCACTTCACAGTCCCCAGACTTCTGACCTCTCGGGAAACACTCTGTCAACAGTATTTCACATGCAGATCTCCTCAGGGTAGGAAATCTAGCAAAAAACCTCCTGCAACAGACCCTGGGTATCTGCACACAGGAAAGGATCAAAGGCAGCCCTGTAGGTTATCACACTGACAGGCTTTTGGACTGGGCAGGCAGCGGGAGCAGCAAACAAGGACAGTGTTGTGGCATCTGTGCTTCCTGGGCCATCATAGACAATTAGCTCACAGCTCTTTATCTTCTTTCTGTTCAAAGCAAGCTAATGAGAGATGCACCAGTTTTGTTAGTATCTCTTGGCCTTTCTCTAGAGTCATCTGAGAGCAAGAGAAAAGGGCCACCACCTTCCCCATCCCCTGCTCCCCCAAAGGAGCTGAAGAGCGATATCACCATCCTGCCAGTCCCATGGCATCATGGTGCAGCCAACAGCAATGTGGCCCTGCCTGGACCATGAAGTCGTACTTTGCCTCCTCCTCCTCATTTATGCCGTGTGGCCCATAATTCACTTTACATTTGTTATGATCTCAAATATAGGTTCCATACAGTGAATTTTCTTGCTATAGTATTAGGTAAGATTTTTAGATAAATATTTTTCCCATGTTTTGTATGCAATTGCACAAGTTGAGAAAATAATTTAAATTATAAAGAACCTTGTAGCAGGGTTTCTTAACAATCTTTACTAAGATGCTTTTGAGTCTTCAGTAATGCTGTATTTGAAAGGTAAATATAATTCTTCTCCTAGGATCTTGATTTAAAAAACAGCAAGCTTTTTAATCTGTGGTTAATCAGACTGATCTATCTTTTGGGTCCATTTGTAAAGCCAGGAAAAGGGATCACATTTCATTCTATTTAGTTTGACATAATGGTCACTGGTGAATGATCACCTGCTGAATATGGAAGCATTGGTAAAACTAACTGGTTAAAGTAATATGAAGGAGAAAGCGGGGAAAAAAGCTCAAATGTGAACTGGCCCAAACATTTTTTTGGAAGTGAGGCTGTTACTCAGATCTTGATGGAAACATACTATGCCTTGCAGAAAGCTTTCAAGAAAGCTAGCTGTTTTTCTCTGAAGATTTTTACAGAAGCAGAACAGTCCTTTTCTAGCATAGGCCACTCTTTAAACCCAATGCAGACACTGGTTTAGGCCACTCCTGGCAAAGAGCGTGTCTGCTTGGTAAAGGTGTTATGGAATAGAATGAATGCTGTTACATGCACTCTGCTTAATGTCCTCTGCATAACCATGCTTTGGGCCTTGCATTCACTACTCCCCAGTTCAAAGCATTTATAGTATTTTTTTTTTAATTTTACTTTTCAGTCTCTAAAGATAGAGAGAGGCTGTGGGGACAGTTTTTTGGAATCAGCTTTTCCTTCCAGCATGACAAAGATTCCCAGAAGGGTGGACCTACCCGGTCTGGAGGTGAGCAGGTGTAAGAGGGACAGGATATGTATATCTGTTGTGCTGAAGAAACATGATTGACTTGTCAGCCACAACACAGAAAAATACAGAAATAACACACACAAATATATATGCACACATATGTATTTTATACTAATTTTTCAACCATATTTGCGTATTTATTTTTATAGGGATATTATTTATATATGCAATTATGTGTATTCAAGCGGGTAGATGTATGTACAGTAAATATATATATAATAGAATCACAGAATGGTTTGGGTTGGAAGGGACCTTTAAACATCATCTAGTCCAACCCCCATCCAATAGACAGGAACATCTTCCACTAGACCAGGTCCCTCAAAACCCCATCCAACCTGGCCTTGAGCACTTCCAGGGAAAGGGAATCCACAAATTCTCTGGGCAACCTGTTTCAGGGGCTCACCATTATTGCAGTAAAAAAATTCTTCCTAATACCCAATTTACATGTGCCCTCTTTCAGTGTGAAGCTGTTACCCCTCATCATGTCACTACATTCCCTGACAAAAAGCCCCTCCTCATCTTCCTAATAGGTCCCCTTGAAGTACTGAAAGGCCACTATAAGGTCTCCCTGGCGCCTTCTCCAGGATGAACAACTCCAATCCTCTCAGCCTGTCCTCACCGGGGAGGTGCTACAGCCCCTGATCATCTTCATGGCCCTCCTCTGAACCTGCTTGAGCAGGTCCATGTCTTTCTTACGCTGGGGGGCCCTCAAGCTGAACACAGTACTCCAGGTCCCATGAGAGTGGAGGGGGATAATCGAGAATGACCTGCCTTGACCTTCATGTTTCTTTGTGTGCAGCCCAGGATGTGATTGGCTTTTTGGGTTGTAAACACACATTGCTGGCTTATGTTGAGTTTCTTGTCAACCAACACCCCCAAGTCCTTCTCATTAGGGCTGCTCTCAATCCACTCATCACTCAGCCTGTATTTGTGCTTCAACCCATGTGCAGGACCTTGCACTTGGCATTGATGAACTTGAGGTTCACACGGACCCAGCTCTCAAGCCTCTGTATCACTTCCCTCCTGAGTTTTGACCTCACCACACATCTCATCGTCATTGGCAAACTTGCAGAGGGTGCGCTTGGCTCCACTGTCCGTGTTGCCAGGTGCATTTAAATGCAATTATGTCCACATGCGTCACCATGACTTTTTGATGTCTCTGCATTACATATATGCTACGTACAGGCGCATACATGTGTGCTAAGCTCCAAGTATGACGGTATATACTTCAGCAATGACACGCTCATACACACACGTACGTATGCTATTTCTACCCACGCACCCCAGGGCACTTCCTCAACCCGCCACCCGCCGCGGCCCCTTTTCGCTGTCAGCACCCCGGGCCCGCCTCGCCGGGAGGGCCGCACTGCCCGCGCCGCCATAGGTGGCGCTGCGGGACGGGCCCCCCGCCGCCCCCGCCCGGCCGAGGCCCGCAGTGGCTGTGCCACCAGGCGCGTAGGCAGCGCGGGGTGTCCCGAGCAGGGTCTCCGAGCAGGTTCCCCCGAGCTGTCCCTCTCCCTGTGTCAGAGCCGCGCGGCTCGGGCCGCGTACGGCGCCGAACAAAGAGCCGGCGTCCGCTGCGTGAGAGAGCGCGGGCAGGGGCTGCCGCTGCCGGCCGCTCCCCCTCGCCTCGGGGGGAGGCGCCCGGCGCGGCGCGGGGACCGGCCCGCCGGGCCGCCGCCGGGGCTTGGCTCGTCCGGGTGGGGGCCGCGGGGGATGGGGGAGGCCCTCTGACGCCCGCACACTTTGGCCCCCTGCCCTTGGGGGGGGGGG
>JANHGL010003368.1:0-41853 GCA_024611195.1 Ceyx melanurus | reverse complement strand
GAAATAAGATATTTCACAAGAAGAGATATAAATGCTTAGGAAAAAGTGGTGACTGTATTTAAAATTATTAATTTATACTAATTATTTATAAATACTGCATCAAACCAGCAATAATCATTTATAAAAAGCTTTTTCCATAGTTTGTGAAAGTAAAGGCTTGCTTTCAGGGGGGAAAAAGGGTGTCTGGGGATTCTAATTAATGTGAAAAAATAAGCATTTAGTGATGACAGAATCATACTGCAGATATAGTAAAAAGAAATTTGATTCAGCTTAGTGCTTAGGCTCCTTATGGAGAAGGATTGAGAGACTGATATCTGAGTGTTAAAAAATACTGGTTTTATATTGTGACTGTGCATTAATTTCTGATTAGTGCTTTATAAACAGTTTTGGTATTGTGGTTTTTAACCCATTTGAATTGCCTAATTCAAGATGGAAGATTGGATGGAATGCTGCTGGCATCACATCATGATGTGTTTGCTTTCTTGCTACAATAGTTTTGAACTGTTAATTCTACCTATATAAGCAGTTGAGAATATGCTCTTTCCTCCTGATAGTTTATATGGAAGATTAAGTAGAAAATAAAAAAGTATTTATTTTTCTGTCCTGTTTCAGAATGTAGACATGGTATTTGCTTTTGTAAAAACCTTAGAGCACATAAGCACCTGATGACTATTGAAAATCAGAATGTAAACAAGACAAAGTTGAATACTGATCTCACATAAAAATATTTTGTTGGTTAATATTCCATTTGACAATTGTATTTTGGAAGATTTTTCAGCCAGTTCACACAACTGAAATGTGTAATTCCTGCTGATACCTCACTGATTTCTGAGACAGTCCAGCAAGTCCTCACTGATGTGTTGCCACAAATCTCTTGCTTGGGGGGGTGGGGAATTTCTGAGATATCAGTTCCAGCAGGTAAGGAATGAGAAACATTTTAGTCTTTCTTACTAGTTAACATGTAATGAAAAATAGTATAGCTCTTTGTGGCTTCTGTTCTGCTTTTACTCTTGCCCTGTGTTTCAGTTTTCTGGGGAAGCACTTTCTTTTTAGCATCTGGAAGGCATGGTAATGAAATTCTGCAACACTCTTTTTACATTTCTTCTTGGAACATGTAATATAAATACAAGAGCTGCATGTTTATTAACTAAGTCATGGCTGGTCATCTCCATTTCTCAATCTGCAGCAGGATGATCTTATGTAGGTAAATGAATGAAAGATAATAACATCTGGTCTTTTAGGCAAGACCTATGGAGGGTTTTGATGGAAATCTTAGGAGTTTCTTTGAAAACAAATGTGTGTTATAAGGTAGAGTGGTTTTAAATGACTTCCAAATATTTTTATTTTAGTCTCTCAAGGAAAAAAAATGAACTCTGATGGTGTTGATATGATGATATAAAACTCAGTAATTTTAATCTTTAAAAAACCCAAACAAAACACAAGTAATCTGAACAGAACAGTACTGGAGTACTAGATTGATATTTACAGGTTCGTGTTGGTAAATACAACATGTAAGAAATTTTACATGTTATTACAAATGTAAATTCAGATTATCTTCTTAGTCAACATGTAACTTAGACATATTTTTCCCCCAAACAGAACAGAAGCCATGCTGCGTTCACGGATACTTTGGCAATATTACTAGGGTAATAGTCTATCTGGGGACAGTTTCCAGCTGTTCTGAAGTTATGCACAGGTGAGGAGAAGAGAGCAAGCCTGGTTTTATCTCACAGACACAGGAGATAGGAACGATTCTTTTTGTTGGAAAAGAACAGCATAGCACTTCACTTTCAAGGAAGAGAGCTATCACGGGTGACCTGTTGGCCCACTTTCCCTGTGAGGGAAGCTGGTACTGAGTACCCTCGCCTAGCAAGGTGATGTAGCCAGTGTGGGAGGCTGCACAGTGTAGTGGCACCCTCTACTACTGGTGATTCAGCTTAGCTGGCTTTATGCAATTCATCAAACCTGCCACCCCCTGATTTCCCACCGAATCCTCTCTTACTCTAAGCTATTTGCAATAATAAGCAGCTGGCATCGCTTTAACCAATTAGAAAACCTTTAGGAATCAGACCTGGGGGGGGGGCTTGGGATATCTCCTTGCAGCTCTCAGGTGAGACAAGTTTGACTATAGCCAAGAACTCAGGCTTTGGTGTTTCAATACAGGAGTAGATCCTGAGCCTCTGGTGTCATGGTTCTGATTGCTATAGGAGAAAACCTGTCCAATCCAGGTACTTATCCCTGTGCATGGACAGCACAGAGCTCTGATCCCTAGCTTTCCAGAAGAAAGCCAATGCGTACGTCCTGTTGTGTTCTGCTCCCAGCTGCCAGATTGTTTGCTCCCCTTCTCACTCTTACCCTTCCATTATAACACATCTTGCTTCAAAAAGCCACTGGCCTTCAGGAGATTTTCTGCTCTGATACAGTGCAAGTTACTAACAGAACCTTGGGACTCAAAACTCACAGGCTAGAATCAGCATCCAGAAGTTGATGCTGTGATTTCTCCCTAGTATAACAAGGAGAAGCTGGACTGCATGGACAAGACATTGTGCAGGCTGCTGAGGGACTCTAGATATTATGGTGGCATGTAAAGGCCCAAAGAAACTTGCAGACAATCTCTTCATTAGTTTATAGAAGTGCACTGCAGACATGAGTAAGCCTCCCATGTTCCAAGTTTTACCTGGGCATCAACTTGTTCTTTCAGAAAATTCTGCCCCATAAAGCCCAAATGGCCTGAGAATATGAAGTGGGGACTTCTGGGACACCTTGAATTTCATGGCATTCCAGGCATGCTAAATACCCTCCTGGTAGAGCCCTCAGTTTTTATCTGCTGTTGTGGTTTGTGATAAGCCTTTCACAATGCTACCAGGAACAGCAAATTCTGAGGTGCTCCTATTGGATAAAGAGAACAAAACACACAGTTCAAGTAATACAAAGTAGAGCAACTGCTCTTCCAGGCAAAGCACAGGAGACTTAACATTTCCTAAGCAGAGAAAGACATTTGTTCCAGAGGGAGGCACACTCTTGAGACTATTCGTGGGTTACCTAACTGGGAAGTCATTGGATGAGGGATTTTCTTCCTTGGTAGTGAATGACAATAGACAATCTAGAGTTACCTTAACCTTTCTCATAAATTAATCCTTGCCTTTTACCAGTTAAATATCATATTATATCCTCATGTCATATGTACAGAGGGATATTCATCAACCTCTTGCTCTTTATTGGACTGTTTATCCTGTGACCTCTATGGTGAAGATTAGATTTCCAACTACATTTTAATGTGTTGTTTCTTTAACATGTTAATGGCACAACTTGAAGGATGGGGCTGGTCTCTGAATGCTTATATTTGATATGCTCCCTTTTCAGTAAAGGAGGTGGGGGAAAACTGAGCAGGAGGTGCTGCTGTCCCTCAGAAGACAAGAGCTTCTATGCCCTGTGTCAATGTTTAACAGGTCAGGTAGCTGCAGTAGAAGAAAAGGGATGCAGTAACTGCTACTGGGTGCAGTGAGCACAAATTCAGCTTCTCTGGATGTTGGGTTAATCCATTTTGAAAAAACTTAATTGAGCAGATGTCCATGAACAGATCTTTATTTTTAAGGATATTGATTTTACCATTATCATTAACACTTTTGCCATATATAGAATTCAAAGGAACTTAGGAAAAGCACTATCCTTTAAAGACTTATAAAGGATATATACCAATAAAGAACATGTATTTGATCTTAGGGAGTAGCAGGTTGCTAAGTGATTGTGAATAGTAACTCAATATGCATAACTAAGGATAAAAGCAGAGGTCTGAAATTGCCTTGGGAAAGGGACCATTGAGGACTGGCCACTCTGGAGTTCATAAAGGTATTAAATTATATTATTGAACATTGTATTATTGATTGATAAACTGAGTAGCTTTAGTGTGAAATGCTTCCACTCACCATGGTTTGCCCCTGTTCGTGACTTGTTGATAAACCACTGCTATATAGAAAAGTAACGTATTTCTAGCTGAATGACACAAAACCAGTGATTCGCTTTCTCACAAAATAGTCTGAACATGTTATATAGAAAAAAAAGCTTTTCCTATTTGTTGTGGTGTTTCAAAATAGCAGTACAATTGTTTTCAGAGACTCTCAGCTTTCTAATGGAGAGATTGACAACTACTTCTGATGCCTTTCCTCTTAGTAGTAGGTCGCAGTTTCTTACAAAGACCTGCAGATTCTCTTTGAGGTTATGATACTATTCACAAACACCTTCTTGCCATGTTATCTAGATGGAAATTAAACAGTATCTTGTTTTCCAGGTGTTCATAATTAGCTTCAGATATACTCCTCTGGTCCAGAAAACTTTTATTCTACTTAGTCTTGACTATATTTACTGCCTAATACTTTTGCTGGAAAACCCATAGTTCTAGTAGAGTATTAAGGACCATTCCATTCACACTACCCCCCAGTCCTTAGAAATAATTTGTTTGTAAATTATACATTGCTGTCCTGGTTAGACCTAGAATAGAGTTCAGTTCAGTGATTTTACTTTTTGGCTCAGTTCTAAGTAGCTGCTCTGTCTGAAGTTGACTGCCTATTTTCACAGACAGTGTCTGCCTCTAGAAGTGATAATGTTTGATAATTTATAGTTGCTACCAAGTACTGCTCTGCAGAAAGACTCCTGCTCCTGTGGAGACCAAGGTTGGTGGTCTTGTGTATGAGACTGGAGAAAGTACAAGGCCCCACCTGTGGGAAGGAGCAGACAGGACAGGTGACCCTAAACTGACCAAGATGGTCAGCCTTGGCTTCTAAAATCAGTTCAAGCTCCTCTGCCTTTCCTTAATGCCGTTGTAGCACACAGGCTTCAAGACTTCAGAGCGCCTGTGGCTGACTGTGGGCTTGTTTTATGAGTATTAGACACGACCAAAGGGCTGAAATAAACTTTTATTTCATGTTAAAAGAGTGCAGTTATGTCAACGCCTGTGGAGTTACCTTCTAATGTGCAGTTATTCCTGCTCGTCTGTATTTCTCATATTGTTTTATTTTTATTATTATATTTTAATAATAGACTTGCCTGGACTGCTGCCGTCGCTAAATCTTGTGATATCCTCTGGGGTCTCATTTTCCTCCTTTGGTTGTTCTTGCCCTCATATTTCCTGAGCTTTTCTTTTCTTTCTGATTTTTGGGTGTGTACAAATTGCAGCCCGAGTTGGAAGGAGGGCTGTTTTGTACCAGAGGTCTGAAGGTGCTGCTGCTCGGGGTCTCTGATCTGTGATCGTCCCTCTGATATCCCGACAAGGAGAGAGACTTCAGCAGTGCTACAGAATCAGGCTGCTTTATTTCTGAAGGGGCAATTTCACCAGGCCTTTTGTAGCTCTTCAGGGACAATGAATTATACAATGGTCCAGATGCAGCAAGCAGTACAAGAGCAGCAGACATTAAACTGAATTATCGCAGGCATCCTTACTGTCCTTAATCTGTTACCTTTTTTCCATAACAACCCCAGTGTGATAAATGTCTAATTTAAAAGCTTTCCTACAGTAATGTGATGAGGAATCATTTAACTAGGGATAGTAGTGGGTAATAATGCTGCAAAGTCTTTTCAGGTAGGCATGGTCATAAATTCTGTAATAAATCAAGCTAGTAAGTACTAAAATACAGAATACTTGCACAGAATGAATATAAAGAAACAAATTTGCTCTTTTTTAAGTGGGAAAGCATGTTAGAAACCTCCACGGTGGTTTGTTACCTATAATCAGAATATGAAAAACCTTTTATAGTTTTCATTTTAATGATGTTATGTAAAAAGAGGGCAATTATTTGTGCTTGCTTTATGCAATTGCTTTGTTTTTTATCCTTCGTCCATTCTGACTCATTTTACAGAATTGTATTTTTTTCCTTTGTTAAGAAAAATTAAGGAACCAATATCCTCTTTTCTAAGTGTCTTCATGGTTGGGATGGAATAGCAGTTGCTCTGTCAATATCATAGTGTTTATTTTAATCTCTGAATTAATTTTCTTGGTTGCTAGGCAATTCTACTTCATCGTTTTAATGGAAATGACTAATTCAGGGTGCTCTCACTACAGAATATGGAATCGTTCCCTTTAAAACTGAAACTATATTTCTCTATGACATAATTCTTGACAAACAGTCATCTCAGCATACAATTTTATTACTACAGCTAATAAAATACCTACATTTCTGTTACCCAGTCCTGTAATTCTTGTGCATTCCAACAAACCCATTGTCAATCTAAGGTATTCCACAGGGACAGAATTGGGTTTTTGTGAGAATAAATATCTGCTGTAATGTCTGATATTTCAGAAATGTTAAAGGCAGCTTTTGGAGCCGGTTATGTATTTGGAGCTGGCATCATTTAAGTCTCTTCAAAGGCAGTAGTGTAATAAGTGCTATGTATCAGTTACTGAGCTTGCAGGTCTTGCTTATTAACAGTGCAGGGACGTTCAAAAGTAGGTATGAATATTCAAAGTAGTAATAACCATATTATTGAAGAAAACCTCTTAACAGTCTTTAGTTCTGGAGCTGTTTTTCATACTGGAAAAAGATAATGCCTCAGGACACTTTTTTAAACTTTATTGTTTTCTGCTGTTCCAATACTATTTTTATTGACAGACAAAGGAAAAACTTTAAACTTTAAATAAAACTTCACAGGTTCCTCAGTATCAGGGTAGTGCAGAAGCATTGGCCCTGTTTATTCTGCTGCTGTCAGCTGTGGTTTCATTTCTTCTGAGCTATATGCTTGTGAAATACAGTCTTTTGGCTTGTTATCTGCATTCCCTCTCGTGTTTCAGTGCTGGTGGACTGCACAGCTGGGAGATGGATGGAATTCTCCCTGCTTCTCTATAGAAGAAAAGCATCTGGTGGGGTAGAACGCCATGACCTACCCAAGTAGCTTCTGTGCTCCTGATGTTGGCTCAAGGTTTTTTCTTCATGATTATTTGCTCTTTATTTTCTTTCTCCACAGTTTATAGTAAACTTGTCTTCCTGCCAGCGACCACCTTTTTGGTACAAATAGTGCACTGAGGACCACAGCTGATTTGGTTTATCAGAATCATTTGTTGCTATCAAAAAGCTGAATACTGAGTCTAATTTTGTTCAGTTCAAAGGCAGAATGTGTTATCAGGACATGGAAGACTGGGAGTGCTATATATTTTAATGAAATTTGTATTAAGTATGCAATCTTCGCAGTATCTATTAATACAACTACCCTCCAGCAAAATTTTTCAAGACTTTTGTAAAGGATAAGAGGGGATGGGGGAATCAGGAATCATTCAGCTGCATTCCCCACAGAAAAAAAGTGCATTTTTTCCAGTTGTTTGTTGTGTATAAGCTGGATAGGTGGGTTTATCTTCCCAAGAAGCTGTGAGGGGCCACAGCCAGGAGAGCCAGTGGGATGTTTGGTACCATACTGGTGTCATGCCCCCCTGTAAGGGGAGAGTTGGGCTGGGAAACTGGTTTATCAGGTCTGGGTGGTGAGCACTGTGCTCTGTATCACTGCTTTAGATATTGTGTCATTGCTAGGATTGTTATTACTGGTTTTTCCTTCTGTTTTTGTGTAGTTCTAGTAAACTCTCTGTGTCTCAACCCATGCCTTTTTCTCAGAGTTTCCCTTCCCACCACACCAGAGCTGGGGAAGGGAGTGAGCAGCTGTGTGGTGCTCTGTTGCTGGCTGGGCCTGAACCACAACAGATTATATTCACATTAGTGAGCTCTCCTAGCTCATTTTAATCTGTTTTACCACTTCAAGAGAACAGTTCTGAGATGATAGTTCTCAGTTTATGAAACCAGGCTATGAAACTCCTGCAACTGAAGCATAAAAATGTTAATATGGGTGAAAGCAAACCTGTAGGGGATATGAAATAAATTTCTTAATGAGCATATGCCATACGCCTGGCTCCGTGAGGCAGAACACTTACTCAGATAAGCTGGTTGTAAGAACAACTGCTTTGTTGTAATAACTTTGCCAAATACCATCAACTGCCTTTTAACTAATAGGGTAAAAACAACAAAACAAAAATCCCATCAAAGACCTCGAGGTAGTTCCTGTAGTGTGCAGCTTTGGTAGATGCAAATGTTGGACCTTTCTCCAATATAGGAAGTCTGAGTAAGAATACCCAGGTAAAGAAAAGGAAATTTATCACAGCAATAATTTCCACCATGCTTGGTAATTCTGAGCAATGAAATTGTTATGAAATAGTGAAGGTATCAAAAGTTATATTCTTGGATTAGAAAGCAAGATGATCTTTCAGCCAGTAATCTGCAAGTTACTGTTCCAGAGATAATGTTTTATGAAAATTATTAGGATATAATTTAAGATTCTGGACTGAGATATGACAGATCTGAAACTATCAGTTATGTTTCTCAACTTGACCTACAGAAATTACTGCTGAATTGTTTGTGCCCTTGAAAAATAATATGTTAATTCACTATGTCTTGATTTCACCTCTGTGAAAAGCCATGTAGGACATATGGAAACTTTCATTTCTTCCACACATTCTGTGACTTTTCTTTATTGCTTTAGTAGATCACAGTATTTTTATGGCTACACAGGGAATCTCTGATGCCCCTAGATACTAAAGAAAGACTATGCCAGGGAATACTTAGGTTCATAAATAAAGAAATAACAGCTATTAAATGTTCTTTGCTTTCAAAGGTGGAATACATGGTCATTGAAGTCACTGCTCTGCTCCACTTTAGTTTCTAACCAAATATTTTTTTTAAATGAGCAAAACTAAATGAGTTGCAATCATTATGCATATGGCATATGGGTTGTTAAAATGAAGAGTGACAGACCTTTGATTTTTAGCAGTGACATAATCTAAAGCATAATGCAGTGACACACATATGGTGCATGTCTGTGCAGTATGCCAAAGGAAGGAACAGTTCAGAAAGTTGTTCACTTCAGCCCCTTCAAAAGAGCTGGATTTCTTAGTAATAATAAATGTGCAATCTGAAAAGTTCAGGATTCTACTACGGATCAGTGTCTCTATTCCTTTTACAGAAGGGATAACCAGCCAGTGTGTGCTTGCTTATTTCTTGTTGGGGGAAAAAATGTCAGCACGTTCTGCAAATGAACGGCTATTTTGCTTTAGGAAGGTGAATATCAGCTTTTTCAGCTAATATAATGGCAAAGTGTGTTCTGTCTTCAGCAGCAGAACACATGGAATATGTATTAACAGCTCCTGGTGAAATACAACCCCAAATACAGAGAAAATTTTAGGCTGAGTAAGAGAGGAGATCAGCATATCTATCTCTTAATAGAAATATACTCAAAAGACTGTTTTTCTGTCTATCTCTATGCTGAGATTAATTTTTGAAATAGGAGGCTTCTGCATGCCCTTCATGTTGTTACAAGTTTCAAGTCCTCTTAAATAGCAGCTCCTGAAATAACATGATATGAACAAAATTCAGCAGTTGCATTAAGAAAATTCATTTCTGGCCTTTGTGACTTCAAGGAAAAAGTTTTATTAAAATTGCATATATAACATTCTACGAATAGGATATAGGTTATATGGAGGCTCTGACAGTGCTGCTGACACTTTCAGCAGACATATGCCCTGTCCTCATTTTCATTTCCAAGCTTCCAAACAATTTGAAATGCTGTTTTTTTTCTCTTTCTCTGGTAAATAAGAGCAGCCCTCAGGCCTTGGTATTTTAGTTTTAGGGTCAAAGTACATGACTGACGTAGTGCTTTCCGCTAACATGCTGAGTAACAATGAAATGCTTTTCTGCCCTTCTTGGAGTCTTGCTGCAGACAACAAATGTTAAGATCAAACCACAGCTTTGTAAGGATTGGAAGAGACCATCCAGTCCAACCGCCCCTGACAAAGCAGGGTCATCCAGAGCAGGTTGCACAATAACACATCCAGCAGGCTTGGAATGTCTGCAGAGCAGGAGACTCCACAAGCTCCCTGGGTAGCCCCTGCCAGGCTCTGTCACCCTCACATGAGATAAGTTTTTCCTGTCTAGTTGGAACTTTCCATGCTCCAATTTGATCCTGTTCCCCCTCGTCCTCTCACTGGGCACCTCTGCAGAGCCTGGCCCCATCCTCTTGAGCTCCACCCTTTAGATATTTAAAAGGACTGATCAGATCCCCCCTCAGCCTTCTCTTCTCCAGGCTAAGCAGACACAGATCTCTCAGCTTTCCCTCATAAGAAAGATGCTTCAGTCTCCTAATCATCCTCAATAGCATTCCATTTGTGACTCTCCATCAGTTCCCTGCCTCTCTTCAGCTGGGGAGCCCAGAACTGTACACAGTGCTCCAGATGTGACCTCACTAGGGCAGAGGGAGAGGAGAACCTTCTTTGACCAGGCTGCTCCGAATGCACCCCAGTGCATTGATTTCATATGTTCAAGGCAGTGTCAAGCCATTATAAGCTTCCTGAGATGTAAAAGAAAGCAGTGTATTCTCTCCTCTTACAGCCTTCCTGCGTGTGCCTTGCACGTGAAGTGTCAGATGTAAAGGTCTCTGAAGTTGGGCTGCCTAGTGTGTAGGCTGAGGAAAAGTGGATGGAACTTTAACATCCCATCAAGATTTGCACTAGCAGCATGAGCTGGCTAGGGAAGATGAATGCTAAGCACTGAACCATGTACTGCAGCCCTGAGGAAACATGGTTTCACATTGTCCTGTCACAACTCCTATTATTCCCTTATGCTTTGGAGAACAAAAACCCCTCAGCTTTTTAAATGTGCATCTCGGGTGGGGAGGGAAGGTGAAGATAGAGCTTTGTTTCTGAACTCACCATTTGTCTTTATTAAAGCATGTGCACGGGAAATTACCTCCCCAGCTCTTCAGCAAAGGACCTGGCACTTCTCTCAACAACTGTTCTCCTACCACTGTGTAATGAGGACTGCAAATTTTCTTTGTTTACTATATTTTTTTTAAGTAGACCATAAGCATTCATTTCCTTGCACGATGGGCAGAAAAAAACCCAACAAAACACCAAGAAAGCCTCACCCCCAAAGCCCTGCGTGGCTCTGGCTTTATTATAATCCAGTATCTGAATGCAGGCTAGTTACAGAATTTTCTAGGCTGGAAGACCTTTAAGATCATCACATCCAACTATTAACCCTGCTCTACCAAGTCCACCACTGAGCCGTATCCCCAGGCAGTAACAACCAGTGCATTTGTCACTGCTTTTCATCATTTTCTGAATTCCAGATTTTAATCACAACTCTCTTAATTTAGCACCTTGGTGACTGCAGGAGGATTGGGGCTGTTTAAATCCTGTACGTGGCCAGAAAGTGCCCAGAAGCTGCTATGGCTTAAGGGTAGATTAACAGAAGCAAGTAAACAGGTGCCATGGGTGGGAGCTTGGGGTGGTTTATTGCTCAGAAACATTGGAACCACGTCTAAGTCATCAGGTCATGCTAGACAGATGTCAGAAAAGTGACACTCATCAATCAGTTACATTCCATATGTCACATGCTATGCAAACAAGAATATTTTACTACCATTTGGGGAGGTTTTGTCCTGTATATTGGGTCTGTTTTCCTGATAATAAGCGTTAACTGTCTGTCTCCATCTTTTATTCTGTGTCTCAGGGACGTGGTAGGATATCTGCGAGATCTTTTACTTCTGCTATTTGCCGTTGCAGCCAGAAGCTGAGAAGGAAAAGCAGAATCCCTTTTCAGCTAGAAGGCCTTTCTGTAGCAGTTATGCTGGGTCTGTGCAGAGCTGTGTTAGGAGTGGCATTTAGCACTAAGGCTTTAGCCAGAGATGAAGTCTTGGAGAGTTAGGCACTTCCCCAGGCAACAACAGCCGGGAAACAGAAAATGCAATGTCTGCTGCTGGCTGGAGAGTTCCCATGAACTCTCAGCCCAGTGTCACAGCTACCTTGCAGTAGTTTCCATGTAAATAATTGCTTTGCTTTCAGCAGAAACTCTGAAGTACAGTCCAGTGCCAAAGCTGTTCTTCGGTGATACTTGACAAAAGCTGAGAGCAGCACACATGATCCATCATAAAATGTTCCTCTTGCACAAAAGAGTGATTTATTTCATTTTTACTGTCCTCAGTCTTTGGCTTGGGGAAATGCAGCATCTTATCAAGAGGTATTTGTAACAGTTAAAAGTATTTTGCTCTTGTTTCTCACAGAGACAGGAGGCATTTGGGATCTGCTGGGTCTTCTCACTAAACTGCTAACTAGGAAGAGAGTCCAGGCTTGTGTAGGGGAGAGCTGCCAAACAGTGAAAGCAGAAAGGAGAGTCTCAAACCACCTTTCAGAGGTGGTTCGATAAGTGGGGAGAAAGCTGAAGTAGTATTTACTTTCCTCCTACAATGCTCCTGTGAATATTGATGCCAAATTATATTTGAAAAGCTCCACTCCCATGGAGGCAAAAATTCTGAAATCGTTGTCACAATAATTATCCTTTAAAGATGTGTTGAGGAGAAACCTGGGCACCTTTAGGCATTGGCAGATGCAAAGCAGATGATCTTGGGGAAGGAAAACCTAGTAGCTCTGTATGTCCTGCAATCAAGAACAGCAACTTGGGCTGTGCAGATTTCTACAGAATTGCCCAAGAACAGGAAACCACAGGGAGCGTTTTGTGACCCAGCAGATTCACCCTGTTTACCAGGGTGAATTCGCCACAATCTCTGCACGGGGTGCAGTCAGTGCAGATTATTCTCCCAAAGTCCTGTCTCTCAGAGATGCAGGGAAGCAGTACTCTGCCTCAGCTGACATCACCTGGTCTCCTGACACCATTTGTTCCACAGACATGGCAAATCTCCTCTGAGCCTCTGTGGGTACCACAGATTTCATGGTCTGAGACTACTCCTCTCCCGTTGCCATTTGCAAGTCCCTCCCGTAAAGCCAGATCCTAAAGTTGTCCAAAGAAAAGCTTGCTAGATTTCCCATCCCTGAGAGGGAATTAATGTATTTAACTTCATTCTTTGGGATAGTGGGAGGTTTTTTGGCTTTAGCTTTAAAGATTAGAGCCTAGAGGGATGCCATGCATAGCCAATTTCATGCTTAATAATTGATTTTGAAAAATTAGTAAATAAAAACAGTTTTATATTGTAAAATATTGGCATATTGATGGAAGTCTTCCCATCTGAGAGAAGTTGTGTAACGGAAAGGGAAAAATAGTGGAAACAGCAAATCAACACTGGTGTCTATTATTGATGTGTAACATCTGTGAAGAATGAGAGATTATGGGTTTGTTAAATTATGTATTGTGTGAAGAAGTATTAATAATGTATGTGTTTTTATAATCTGATATTTTCAACAGCAAATATGAAGATGAATTTGCTGTGTAGGGAGTAAGGTGAAACTATAAACATAGATAATCCTCCTGAGAAACAGAAAGAAGAGCACCTCTGTTACTTTTGCATGGCAGAGTAGCGTGGGCCTAGGGATCACTTTGAGGATATCACAGATGTAGGATTTAATTTCTGGGGAAAAAATCTCGACTAAGCAAACAACAAAACTAGAAGAGCCCAGAGGAAACATCAAGTGCTCAGTAGTGTGGCATATAAGGAATGTGCATGTGAAAAGTTGACTAGAAGTGAAAGGGTTGTGTATGGTTCACTGTCTCTGTAAATAAGCTGGATTCTTGGATAATACTGCAGGGATCTTACGGATAGTACCACTGTCTCCAGTGGCGGGGATGAGAATGACTAGGGGACTGGAGCATCTCTCTGTGAGGAAAGGCCTGGAAAAGAGAAGGATGAGAGGGGATCTGATCAATGCTTCTAAACATCTAAAGGGTGGTGGTCAAGAGGAAGGGGCCAGGGGTTGGACTAGATGATCTTCTAGGTCCCTTCCAACCCCTAATATCTGTGAATCTGTGACAAGGGACAACTGGCGCAAACTGGAAGACAGGATGTTCCATCTAAACATAAGTAAAGCCTCTTTCCTTTGAGGGTGACAGTGTCCTAGAGCAGGCTGCCCAGAGAGTTTGAGGAGTCTCCTTATCCAGAGACCTTCCAAACCTGCCTGGATTCGTTATTGTGCAACCCGCTCTAGGTGACCCTGCTTTAGGAAGGAGGTCGGGCTAGATATCTCCAGAGGTCCCTTCCAACCCCCACCACATTGTGATACGGGCACTATGGATGTCTGCAATCTACATCAGGTTTCAAAACACAAGTTTCAAGATGTGAAGATACCTACTGTTAAGTGTTAATCAGAAAGATTTTATTTTTTTTTTCCTGAGGTAGATAGTGTTAAAACAGTCCCAGAATTCTGGTAATATCAAATTGCTGCAGTATGGATTCTTATAGCCAGGCAACTAATATATACACAAAATATTAGGAGTAAACATATAAATAAATGCTCATTGGTGTAAAAAATAGCCTGTTCTACAGATACTGCAGAAGACTGCAGCTATTTTTTGCTCTCTGCATGGTTTCTCAGATAATTCCATGTGGTAACTGGTGACACATGCCTTTAAAAAAAATTGCAGACATTCAGTTAAAGTGACAGGGTAATATTGCTATAGAAACTGAAGAACATAGGTAAATATGTATATAATGTATATTTTTTCATTTAGTAATACGCCATTATGTATATTTCATTCTCTGTGAGTTGCCAGTGTCCTCAAGAAAATTATTTATATTGGAACAGCTTATTTGCAGAGAATGAAAAGAACAGAAGGAAACTGGGAAATGAAGGGGGGAAGCATTTTGAGCATGCCTGTGTTAATATATTTGTGATAGGGCAGAACAACGAGGGAAACCTGCGACTACCCTGCACATAGCTTGTTTTTAAATATAAATCCATGATGTAACCATCTTGCAGAAATCACTGGGGTTCTTTCATGATTTGCTTCTACAGTGGCCATCTGTACGGGTGCATTCTAAGTTAACCATTACTTCCTTACAGCTTGGAAGAGCGTTTTTATGTTTGAATTCTGCCTAGCTCTACCCAACAATGCAATATACAAAGGATATTAATTCCCATCACTCTTAACAGCAATATTGATGTAGGCTTGAGGATGCAGGTAAAAATGTAAATAAATAAAGGCTGCAGATTCTTATGGAAGAAGTTTCTCCTTTAAATCAAGAAATACACTGGAGGATTAAAACAGTACAGCTAACTGCGTTTACAGTGTTCTGGCCTTTCAAACTGACTTAAGATTTCGTTCCAGACATCTCTGTAGTTCAGTCTCGGGGTTTTAATCTCAGTGATGTGTTACATTCTCTATTGTCCCAGTGAATTTGTTGACAGACAGTAATTGGGTCACTGCATTGAGATGCCCGGTGTAAGCCCCGAGTTCTCCCTGCTTGTTGGCAAGGCAACGGCGGGGGTGTGGGAGCGTGCGCAGAGCAGGCCGCGGCCTGCTGCTCTCAAATGGCGTCACCCAGGGCGGGCGGAGCACTGGAATCTCGGGTGCTGGGACGTGCAGCAGATCCTGCCCCGTGGGGGTTTTGTACCTGCCTCTTTCCGTGGGGTGGGAAACAAAATTACATGCACAACAATTGATGCTGTATACTGCGGCTTCGTCCCTGAATGTCTGCATCTTAGTTTGGGGGGACGAATACATTATACATCACTTGGATCTTGGTGTTCTAATGTGTGACAGAAGAACGATAAATATTTCATAACTGCTTCAGATCTTGCTCTGCTTTGACATTATCTTCCCTCCTTTTCCACAGCTCCCTGTAGAGAAGCCCTGCCAAAGTGCTGAATTCCATGAGTCCATTCCCCGTGCTGTGTTCTGTGTGTGGTACTAGGTGACAGACTTCACTGACCATTGCTTTTGGTTTGGGGCATTCAGCAGGGAGGGGGAGAAGGGACAGGGGACAACAGGAGGGAGGATGAAATCCACAGACTGTTTCACTGACCACTGTGTGTTCTTATTTTTACTGTTTGCTTGGGTTTTTTAAGGACTCTTTTGGAGATAGTTTCATTTAGAAGCTTGTCAGATGCTGATGAGGAAAAGAAAAGATAATTTATTTTTTTTTCCAAACTAAACAATCTCCAAAAAATCTTCTCCTTTTTGGTCAAACTGATCGCCATTGTTACAAATAACACAGTGATGGAAGCAGAAAATTAATGTAATCTCTTGAGCAAGCACTGATTTTCTCCAGATTCTTTTATTTCCAGAGGTTTCATTTTAAGCAAAATATTTTAGGCAGGTATAAGAGTATCTTTAAGATGTTAAGGAAAACTAACTTTATACCAAAAATGTCCAGGTTACCCCAACCAAATAAGACTAAAAATCCTACACTGAAAATTTTTGACAAGTGACTTAATGCATAATTAAATAAAATGACATATTAGTTTTTCAGAAAGAGCAGAAATGCCTTTTCATATTGAAAATATGTTGATTAAATATTTTACTTATAAATCAAGATGAAATGTCTGCCTTTCATTGTCCTGGGTGTCATGTCTTCTGAATAACCTACTAGAAATGAAAGGTAAACCAGGGATATTTAAGCACTGTAAAGAGATGCCAGGAAGATCTTTCTTTTGCCTGACATCTGGCAAGGTGGGACTTCTTACAAAGTCTTTTCCAATTACATTTTGTTTGATTGGTAGTTTTTAACTTCCACTGCATTATTGGGGAAATAATGCTCAGGCTCAGGGATGGAAACATCAGAGAGACTGTTTACATTTTCTGTATTTGAAGATCTTGCAGACTTAATGCAATGTCACTAAAGCATTTCTTTCCACACTTCCCATTTGCATAGTAGACAGTTAATGTAATATATCCCAGCGTTGTCTTTTTATTTTAAAGTTTTGAAAATATTTTTTTTAATCATTTCTTCCTTTTTTATTGTCTTCTGTAGCAGGACAGAATAAAAGTCAAAGCAAAATAACACGAAGGGAATGAGAGGAAGACCAGCTCTTCTTATTGTGATATCTTTCTGCATTAGAAAAGTTGGGACCTGACCATAATTTTGTCAGAGTTCAAATGCACAAGAAAACACAACTGCACTTACTCTATCTTAACATGCATGCATGCTTATGTTAGCTGTATGTTTTGATATTGTCTATCACAAGATACTCAACAAGCCTCCTCAGAAGTTTACATCGTGTTTACATAATGAATTTCCAAAATAGCTTATTTTAAAACATATCCATGTTTAAAATAAATAAAAGCTAGCTCTAGTCGTCACAAAAACAAGTGTGGGAATGTGAACTAATAGCAGCAATAGCTAAAAGCTTCTCATGATGTTTGGTTTTGTTGGGTTGTTTCGTGGTTGGTTTGGTACACTGTGGGCTGGGGGGGTTATTTTTTGCTGGTTTTGGTTTTTTTCCCCTTTTCCTCACCCCTAAATATTCCTAGGTGCTTGTCCTCAGAGAACCTCTGCAACTTAACTTTGGGTATGAACTGATAGATTTCCTGAAGCCCGTGACAGTGGTTCCACATAGGATGTGATGGACAATAGCACAATATTTTCATGTTCCCAGCCTGACTCCCTTGTGGTTGTCCATATAAAAGGAGTGGAAGACTTAGAATCCATCCAAAGAGGAGCTACAGCTTAGATATTTACATTTCAATCTGATCCTCACTAAGCCTCATAAGGTTTTGTCCAGTCCTGCTAGCTTCTAAAGTGTTTATGTACTAAAATATCCAATTTACACTAGAGGCATCCTGGAAGTGAAGCTGAGAGTAGCTCAGTAACTCACATCTCCGTGCAGTTCACCTGTATGCAGTGTTGCCTTGCCTGTGTTCACTTACAGGATTCACCCTGGGAAGTGTGATCTGGAAATGGATCAGAAATGTGTGGTGCTAAGCCAGTGGCTCCAGCACGTGCTTGGGATCAGTTCCCTTCTCACCTGAGCCCCTCTGCAGAGCCTAACAACCAAGCTGTGGGGCAGATTGAAAGGGGGTCACTCCATCTCTGCTGAAATGGTTGGATTTTGCTGGAAATATTTACAGATTCAGTAGAAGAGGAAGGAGTAAATAAATAATGAATCCCCAAACCCAAACAAACAAAAACCTGCAAAAAAACCCTGTATAAAAAGGACTAGTGAAGGGAATGTGATGCTGAAGCCTAGTGCATGCATATTTTAAATACACTGTCCCTAAATAAATGATTGGACTAAGAATTTGAGAGTGTGCTTATGAAATGGTGCTGTACCACCAGTTTTCTCTCTCACACATGTAATTCTTACCCTTGCCCTGGGTAGGCAAACTCTGCATCTTACAAATAATTGTTATATGCTTAAAAATATATACAATGCAAAGGTAATTTGGGGCTTATATCTTAGTTTATATGTCTACATACCCAAAGAAAAAAAGACCTTAAATCCTAAATGCAATATAATGAATGCAAAGCCCTCTGAAAGTACAGCCGGTGTTCTTAGATGCTGAGCTTCTGTGATTGTTGGTCTTATAAAATCTTCAAAGACCATTTCAGTTTGGAAGACACTCGTTTTCAGTCTTTTCTATATAATTAACATACATGGGACACTGAATTCAAGATCTTACTGGATGTATTTTGCACATATTGTTACAGCACTTACAAGCTATTAGGTTCTTGCCAAGTAAAAAAAAAAAAAAAAAAAAAAAAAAGAGGTGCTTCTTGGCCTAAACAGATAAAATCTTACATGTTGTTGTAAAAAAAAAATCAGAAATTTAAGCGTGTAGCTGATGCTTTCCTATGAAAATATTGGCCATTTAAAATGTTATATATGTTTTCCTTTGAGATATTTAGAATAATAGAAGTAGTAGTTCATAGTAGTTAATGAAAGATATTTTAGGATGAATGTGCTGGAGGGAGAACAAAGCTTATATAATGAGTGAGGCATAGCAAATGAAACAGTGAAAACTTTCTTCTTATAGCTTCCATATTGCAATGGTTTTATTTATATCTCAGTAGTAAACAGAGTATTCATTTAAAGAGACTTGAAACTTCTATGAAGTAAGATAAAGTAACAAAGTTCTGTAAAGCTTAAATTGTTCTTGTCTTTTCTGTCACTGTCCAGGTAGTTTTTTATGTGCATTCACATCACTTTGTGATACTTTTCCACTGGCTGCTATTGAATAGGATGGGGAGAAAAGAATAAAAGGGCTTGGTTAAAGCCCATTATAATTCATACTGAGCTTACAGGAGAAGGAAGCCAATATGGAAGAGAAGTAATATGTTAAATGCCTTTTTTTCTTTTTTTCTTTTTTTTTTTTTATTTGTGTTGTTAAACCACACTTGCCAGTATTCTTATGGAACATTTACCTATTTCACTGTAGTTTAGTCCTCATCTCCTGTGTTCGTACCATTGTTTGATTTTTATTTGGTTAGAATTCATCTTCTGCCTGACTCGAGTACTTCAGCTGCACTGATCCAAGTAAATCATTATGTGACACAGGGATTTTTTAAATATACTCTCATTTTACTTACAGTGTCCAGCAAATACGAAGTAGTACTTTAGGTTAATTAAACTGAAGACTTTGTTTCCCAGTAAAATAATATGTTATTAAGATGGCCCAGAACAAATTTTTTGAAGTGTAGAATGTCTTGAAGGCAAATATCGTGCCCTAACCCCATATGCTGGGTTGAGGCAGATTCATAGGTGCAAAATGTGTTTATGAAGCTGTAAATGTTGCAGGTGTCTAACGCTTTTCCTCCAGACTTCATTTCTGTTTCCCCGCCATGTTCCTCTGAGGAATCTCCTGGGTAGCAGTGCAGTGAAACGTGGTGGTTGGTGTGTAAGCACACCCTCTCCACCAGAGTGTGCAGGTGCTGCTGGCTGGGTGTCAGCAGCTGCTCCGGGACGGTCACTCAGCCTGTTGACAAGCGCTGGTGTCCCGGGGAAGCTGGTGCATGTTGCTCCATGCGTTGTGGACTAGTGTGTGTGTAGTCACTATTTATGGTAGGCAGTGACGTACTTACCTCTTTCTTACCTCCACTTACAGAATATGTAGATATGTGACTTTGCCCTCATAAGAAGAAAACGGAAATAACACGGAGCTGCTCAGTATGTCCCTGCTAAGCTTGATGGTTGAAATGCCTGGTGTGATTAGTTATTGAGTGTATTTATCTGGATGGACTTTTTCAGGGCTTACTGGTAAAATGGAAAACTTTTTACATGAAAGTGACTTCACACTAGGAAGATTTTGAAGATGTTCTGTGTGCACAAAGTGCTTGTGCTATAATCCACTTAAATCCTGTCTGGTTAATTTGAACTGTAGAGTCAAGTACTAATGTGGTCTTCTGCATTAGCATGTCTGGTATTTTGTCTGCATTAGCATATGGTAAAGCTGCTGTTTTGCATATATGTCGACTTTGTAATTTCATATTTCAGCAGCTCATTCAAGACAAAACCAATCTGCATTTATGGCTCACTCTTTAAGAGCTACGTCTCCATAGTTTCTTCATGTCAATAATCCTTACAGTGGCAGTTCTCAGACCATAAAGATGACGTGTATCTGTGCACACTGTGTGTGTTTTACTATACCATGTGTATACCAGTGAGTGCTCTAAATCTCCAGCCTTGGTGATTTCAGTTTGTGTGCTTTGACAGCCAGTTCAGACACATCTAAAAATAGTCTTAAGTAATACTTCTGGTCAGCTGGGAGCTTCCTCTTAAAAATATGGTATTCACAGGTAATTATTTGTTATAACCAACTCTTATATCATCATCATAGATGATTCTGTGATTTATTTATTTTAAATATCATAATAGTAAGTCACAGTTGTGTGCCGATTGGTGGTGTGGCAATGGTAACTGAACAATCAAAATGTATGGGTAAGTCCCCACCCTTGATAGTAATTATCTGTACATAAGAAATGTAAGTCTAAATATATTGTGAGAGGGATAAAAATCTACATCTAACTTTGTGGAGGAGCTGTACATCTCGGTCATGAGCTGAGCTGTGCTTTCCATGCCATGCTCACCCTAGATGTGGTGTGAAACTCCAAACTGAATAGAGCAGTGCTCTCCCAGGAGTGCTCCTATAGCAGTGCTATTGTGGTGGGGATGAGGAGCAGTTATCTCAGTGAGGTATGAATGTTTGTCTGCAGTGCAGCAGAGAGGATCATTTATTCCAGGAGCTCTGTGGTTGGTTGTGGGTTTGGTGGTTTTGTTTTTGTTTTTTCTTTCAAAGTCCGTTCTTGTAAAGTTTCCAGCGTCAGTGTCTGAACAAGTTACACACAAACTGAATTAAGGCATCACAGAAATATTTTTCACATCTGACTTTTTTTGGAATCAGTCCAAATTTCATTTTTCTGAACTGTGCTAATTAGTTCAAATCACGCTACCTGTTTTTCTCAGTCCCATCTCCTTTGTTTTCCTAACCAGCTGAGTCACTGTTTGTATACCAAGTGTCATGAGAAATACCTAGTTTCTGTGAGTTATGTGAAACAGGAGACATGATTTTCTCAACTTTTTTTGCAATATCAGCTTGCACAGTGTGATGTAGCTAATTAAAACAAAAAATAAAAAATTACTGCATGATATTACTTAAGACAACTAAATAGTTGGTCACAGAATGTAAAAAAACTTTAGAGAATAAAAGGAGCATGTGCTTGCTGTAGATAAAGGTACATAAATGCACCAAGGTACACACAGTAATACTCAGGTTTACATTTCTGTTCCAACACTGACATATAACCTTACTTTTTTCCCATCTTTAGTCTTTTAAACAAAGATTTGTTTCTTTCAAGGCTAGCTTTATATAATTTTAAGTTTTAATTTTGCAAGTGGATCAATTCAGTGCTTTATTGAAGCTTAGATATCCTCTCTTGAATGAGAAACTTTATTCTTAAAAGTATATAAGTTGTTCCCAAAATAGATAATAGTAAATTATATGGAATTTTACTGCTTGGCAAGGTCTCAAGAGGCAACGCTCTGTGCCTTTCTCTGAGTTACAGAGTGCAAACCTTGCTTATATTTTGCCATTTTCAGAGGCCAGAGAAAACCAGTTTCATGATATCAACAAATCAAAATTTGTTTTGACTGAAAGCTATTATTTCTTCTGTGTTTCTGCTTAATTGAATAGGAAATTAAATTACTTCTGAATGGTTAATTAACCTGAATATGAAAATCTAAGCTATGTGTAGCTAAGCATTCATATTCAGATACAACATTCTGTTCTTGTCTGACTCCTTCATGTGGGCGACCCCAGTCCACCATCATAAATGCAAGTTTCTGATGAAAATTCCAACTTTGGCAAATAACCCCAGGTGACCATGCAAAGTACAAACAGGTGCACGACCAATCCATCTGTCAAAGTCCATCTCAATAGCCTGCAATCCCTATCTCAAAGTAATAAACACGTTTAAAACAAACTTGATGCCTTTACACAGATAATCTTAAAGTTTGACTTGCCTTGTACTTGGCTTTCTCTAGCTACTTCCAAACACAACCTATATCCCTGTCAGGGTAGTTTCTGGAGGCTGTGTACATCTGTGTGTTTGCTAGAATAGTTATTCCTTTCAGGAATGCATATCCGTAGTGTCTCAGGGGTGTGCACTCACCAGCCTGTGCTGCTGAGACCGTTCCAATAGTCTCTTGGTTCAGTGCCTGAGAAATAAAGTCTCTAAATGCTCAGCAGAGAGATTTCAGACAGCATTGGGTAGATGAGTGTGTTTGCTCTATCAGTCTAATAAACAGAGTATTGCTGGGTGATTAAGCGTTGAATACTGACATGAAATTGTTCAGTGGCAACTGGGTTTTTTTGGGAGGGAGGGGATTTTCTTCTTTTATTGTAGATATTGCCCGAGGAATGAATAGTATGGTACTTCTGCTAACTCTAGTACCAAAAAAAAAATATTATATCCTTCCTTAGAAGCATTTTGAGAAGTCCAAGGCCAGGAATTTGGTCACAAGTAGAAGTTTAGAAGAACAGACTTTTAGAGACTTTGATCACTGTTGAAACTTTCAGGGATTATTATTTTTCAAGTACTTTCACATGCAATAAATATAAGTAACAGTCATTGGCTAGAAAAGTAAGCCTTCAAACCCAGTATTTCCAATAGGAATGGTTTAGAATAAATTCAGATTCAAAATGTAGTTGTTACTGTTTCCTATTGTGCTCAAGCAGCCAGCAGTGCTCTCTCGGCAAGTGGAGCAATGGTCTGTGGGAGATACAGCCCATCCATAGGGTGTTGCTATAGTAACTGCTGCCTTTCCGTCCGTGTCTAACAGTATCCTCAATTATGTAAGCAGGATTGCCCAATCAGATCCATTTAATGCTTTTTTTCTTTGAATGACAGTGATTTTCTACTCATTTTTCAAACACTGTATAGGTCGTGACAGCAGATTCTTCTGAACTTCTTTTGCAGGGCACTTTGGCCGGGGAGAGTAGAGGCTGAGGATGGAAAGGGTGTGGTTGGGAGGTTCTCTAGAGAGGTTTCTTTCCATTAACTTTGTATAAATCTAGCAAAGCTTGCAAAGCTTCCTTCCATTGCTCCTGAGATGCCAGCCGTGAGCTGTATGGCCCGTGGCACAGGGTCCCTGCCCTGAACTGATGCCATAAAAACATGGCATTCACAGAAATAATCTTCAGTAAATAGAATGTTTGCTTGCTTTGATTGTTGGCGCAAATCATCCAGGTGTTTGTTTTTAAAAATATGCAGAAGTGCCAATCAAATGGATTTGGGGTGTAAGAATTTATTTCAGTTTCTTTTGTCGTAATTTTTAAATAATCTGTCATTGGAATATAATTTGTATTTATTTCAAATTGTGTGACAGGCCCAAAATACTTCAGAAGATTAATGCATAGTAAAAAAAATTGTATTGCTAAATGATTTTACTAAAAGTCTTTGCCCATTGAAAAATAATCTTGGCATTTGTTGTTTATGGAAATTATGTTTATTTTCTTTGAATCTTTTTAAATATCCATTATTAGAAAATATCATTTGAGCTTCTTTGTAGCTACATAGGATATTCCTTGATATTTGTGAGGGGAAGAGAGTTGTGAGTCAGTGCCTATTCTGATGTGTTTACTGACGCCGTTATATACCTAGTTGTCAAATTGTCTTCATTTTTTTTATGTGCTAGAATTCTTATTCCTTGTAAATATTAGAATGAAGTAATGGAAAGAGACAATTTGTTCAGCTGTCTTTTTCAGGTACCCATTCTTTCTGCTAGGAGGCAGTGATCCCATACTGGGCATTAGGGGAGCAGGGTGTTGACAAATCATGCCTGTTGATCAATAATAGTGCTTATTATTTGTAATGTAGAAATTTGGAATGCATTCTTTTAGACTGATGGTGCCTGCTCTTCATTCCATAAAATAGTGGTATGTAAACACTGAGGCTGTTAGCCCTAAGGAGTCTCTATGCTCTTCCAGGAATTAGTCCATGGGGTATTTCCTGCTGCATGAGAACTCTCCAGCTTTTGGCCCTGTGTTGATGCATCTTGGTGAGACAGAATGGTCTGGGGTGAGCTCCACGGAATGCTCTGAGGGAGGTGTTGTGTCTAGTCTCTTTATGAACCACCTCTTCAAGGCCATTGCTCTGTTAACAGGTCAGGATTTGGGTATTTCTGTTTTCTAGCCGGGCATGTAGAACAGGGAAGGATGTGTTGGCTGTGCTGGAATGCTGACGGAGCAGTACTGAGAGCTCCGTGGCCCTCTGGGGACTGACCTGTCTCCTTGTGAGCACGGACACCCCATCCGAAATAGGGATCCTGCTTCTCCTCTCTCCTGACAGAGCATTAATTGGCTCCCAAGGAAAGCCATGTTCATTAATGCTTTCCAAAGCACTCCTGTGTGTTACACCACTGCATTCTGGTGTAGAGATTCAACGTGTAGGGTAAAGAGGGAACTTGACGCATTATCATCATCATCATCAAGTGGCACAACTGAGAGAGTTCAAAACCTGTTTGTGTCCCGGGGGGATCTCTGTGTTGGTTTGGGGTTTTTGCAGTAGAAAAGTCCCACGGGGAACAATTAATTCATTTTCTCTCCGTGACAGACATTTTTACATATTTAGGCCACAGATCTGTAAACCTTTTTGAAGCTTCACAGATACCTAAGTCAGTGGAGAGGTTAGTATAATGCCACAGTTTAAACAGAAGTGACTTTTTGTCCTAGTTAATTATTTATTTTAATCAGGATCTTTTATTTTAAAATCGCACCTTCACTTAGGCTGAGAATATCAAATGGATTGTTGCTTGTGAAGCTGGCAACTAAGGTTGGGTTTTTTTTCCCCAATAAAACATGCTGTTGGAAGTGTATTTTCAAGAGAGTTCTATAAATACAGGTTAAAAAGGACCACCTTTTTTTCCCAGCGGTGTATACATTTAACAGTTAGCATGTTTAATTCACTGCCTGAGGAACATGTCAGTTCACTGCTAGGATTCCTTTCAGCTTTTGCACTGAAAAGCAGGGGCTGCAATTTTGCTCAGTATCTTTGCACAGTGCACGTATCTCCTCATCCCCACGACAGTTGGTGAGTGTGCATGGGGATCAGCTTCCTGTCCCCCACAGGAGATCACCTCCACACAACATATGCAGCGTTTATCTGCCAAAACTCAGAAGTCTTTTCAATTGAGCTTTTCAAAAAATCCTTCCATCTGGAGCTCTTACTGTTTCCCAGAGATTCCAGAAATTCTACTAAAAGAAATTTCAGGAGGTTTCAGAAGCTGAAATATCTTTTTAAAGGAGACATTTCTTTGAGCACTGTGCAATAAGCAGCACATCATTCCAAAGATCCCCGTGTGATGATCACTCTGTGTCTAATACGCAGAAATGCTCTTTGCATGCATTTAGACACACACAGATTGGAGCTGTGTGGGACTGTGTGGGGCTGGTTTGTTGGTTGGTTGGTTGTCAGAGGTCGGTACATGGGGCTGGTGTCTCAACAGAGGCATAGCTCTGGCAGGTTGTGATGCTCTCAGCACATCACTCACTGGATAGCAGTGACTGCAGCTCATAGTACACTTCTTGCTGCTCTTGGTTTGAGAACTCAGGAAAGACAAGTAAAGATGGAGCAACAAAGAATTAATGGCAATGGCAGCCCTTTCTTCTCCTCACACTGTTCTCTTTGGTTTCTGTACAGAGGATCTAACTCCCTAGTTGCCTAGACAGGGCGAGGAAGGAAAGAAGTGATATTGTGAATACTAAACAGTGTCTTCAGCTTTCTGGCAGGGAAAATTCTAACCTTTTTTCTGCTGTTTCTGCAGAAGTGTGCCTCCAGTTGTGCTGGTCAGCACAATAAAACGAGTAGAACGCAGAAGGACAAGGGGATAGTGGAACTGATGTGGTCTTACAAGCTCCCTAGGCTTCCAAGGGCTGATTTTCAGTGCTAACGATCTGGAGACTGACAGCTGTGGGCTGATAATGATCAACATTCACAGAACAAATGCATGAAGTTTGCTTTCTTTGAAATGATGATGTCATTTTCAAGTTACATCACATCAGCTGACTTCATTTAGCCAAAGGCTGATTTTATAGACTCCTTGTTTCTTAACAGGTTTTGACAATCTGATTTTATGAAATGGTTGTCTTGGTAACCCATTCATTTTCCTTACATCTATGGAAAAGCAAATGAGCAAACAGTAATCTGGCTAGAATGGCTTTTTACATCTTCCATCATTTACTTGTTTTTATTTTCATGTCAGATAACATACAAACTGGAACCCAAAATAATATAAATATGTAATATGTAACACTGAATAATGTCTGCCTAGCTCCAGGCAGAGAGATGTGCTATCCTCACTCAGTATGTAATTCACAGGGGTTTTAATTATAAGCCCTTCAAGGCAGTGACCTCATTTCCAAAGGCATCGGTAAAGTGCCAAGCATAGTAATGGTAGCAGCTGAATAATAACAAAACACTGCAAAAAATGGCTTGTGACATAGAAAGTGAATTTATGCTTTGTTTATAAAAAAAGAAAAAAGTACGTTTATATGTTACACCTTCCTTTATTTTCATACTTTCTTAATTGTGGTTTTTGTCAAAATGCATTTGCATTCAATTATTAATTTATATTGTGTTTTCAACATATGCAGTATGAGTATCTGTAGTATGGCTGAGCAATTGTTTTTCTTAAGGTACAATACCTTGGTGAGTTTAAATGCCACAGGAAAATTTGATTATAAAAGAAAAACTAAATAACAGGAAATTTATTGAAAATTACAAGAAAATAGACTGTTATGAACTACTTGAAACAGTATGAAATTGAGGTATCTAATACCTGGTTAAGCAGCCTTTTTGACTTCAGCATAGGGGCAATAGCTCTAATTAGAATTTTAGGATCTGGGAAAGTGAATTTGAAAGGCGTTGAAAAATTTAGTTAGCAAAGTGAAAAATGAGAAAGAAGAGTCTGCCAAAATGGAACGCAGTTGAGCAGTCTCAAAAAGCACCCTGGTTAAGGCATGACTGATCACATCTCCAAGGGAAAAGAATGGAAAGAAACAGGAAAAAAGCCAAGTGCCTTCATGATACAGTTAAAGATGTAAGGCCAAGAAAAAATAGCTCCCAAAAGGGAAGAAACCAAGTAATAATAAAAATAATGTCAGCATTAGTTAAACTAGAAAGGAAAAAGGAGAGCATAAAAGGAAAATTAATTCATTTTAGTAAAAAGGTAAGAGGGCAATATATAAAGCTTTTGCAAAAGCAGGAAAGGATAAAGTATGACCAATAGTAAGAATGGCAGGTAAAATTTAAGGGTTTTTTTAAGAAAAAATGCTAAATGCAAAATCCTAAAGCTTGAATCACTTGACTTTTATTGTCTCTTTCTGAAAATGGAAACAAAAGTGAGCATTTATTATTTTTTTCTCTTTTTTTATTTTTTTATTTTTCATTTTCCCCTTTCTCTCTTTTCTCTGCTGCACTACCATTGCCCACAAGGAAGACAGCATATCATTTTAATTTTTTTTTTAAAGAGGTTTCATTTTCCACAGCTGTTTTTCTGTGATGTTGTCTAGAGAAATTTGATGTCATGCATGAGCTCAGGATCACCCTTTTTAATATTAGTGATGTGTGATACCTCAGCTTTATATGGTGAATATTGTATTAACATGCAAATGTGGGAAGTTGCCATGATTTCTTCTTTATTATGCTAGTGTTCACCTCCCAGTTTCATCAACTGGAAACCACTAGGAACAGAAAAGGGGACTGTGTTGTGGATACACAACTTGCACAGTAGTTTCTTTCTCTTATTTATTCCCCAAAGTTATATTTAACTTGATTTAAATTGATGACAAATGCAAGTATAAGCATTTATTTACAGCACTTAATCAGAAAGTATGGTTACAATATTATAAGGTGCTTAGGTAAATAAATGGTAGGTAGGACCTTGACTGCACACACGGATGGGTGTATGAACACATGCATTTTATATGGCAACATTAATAAAATAATCACTTTTAAAATATGGCATACAAACACAAGACGACATGCATTAGGTGAAACACATTAATATTCATTTGGAAAATCATTCATGCTCGGATAGACATCCCACTGACATCCTTACACCACCACCTCATGTATATCTTATCTTTCCTCCTCTTAATGGACTGGGCTTTCCAGTGGCACAGAACAGCCTTTTCCTTCTGCCTGACTAGTAATAGCAAATAAACCTCCGCTTTTGGTAGCTTCCTCTCTGGTATTTTATGTTCTGGAAGTATTTGTGTGGTCTGTAGGCAACACATCTGTAGGCATTGCTGCTCAGTTAAAAAATGTTTTTAAATGACATCCTTTACACAAGAGTGATTCTTGCCCCCCAGATATGTAAAGAGGTGCTCATTTTCTGTGCAGGATTCACGAGTGTACTGATTAAAACTGTCAGCGGAAGAATTTCAGGTGGCAGGAATAAAAACGTCACAACTCCTGCTCTTACTTCTGCATTGCTCAGCATTCAGAGAAATTTGGCCTAAAAATATATTTATAGTTGATACTCGGAAATAGATTTGATTGGTTTGTTTTAGAAGCAGTAAAAATCTCAAGAATGGGTCTTCCCCTGACTTTCTTTCTTGACTCGTTACTCTGCAGACATCACGAGGTACTGTGTGAAGAGTTGTCCTTTTCTCCCCTCTGTTGTCAGCTCAGGTGGCAGTTTAGAGAGAACTATTTCTGTGGTACATGAATCCCTGAACGTGGTGGTCACTTTGCCTCGTGTTGTGTGTTACATGCTGCAGTACCTCACGATGAGATTAATTTCATGAAGTAACTCGGTAGGAAGAAAGCCAGGCTTAAGTTGGCTTGAACCCTTAGGTGGATTTTGTCGTGTGTACCTAATAGCTTAAAATTCCAGCCTGCTGAAGTGCGGCTGCAGGTTGCTAATGGTTTCAAGGGGCCTACTAGGAAAAGACATCTTGTAACTTACATTTATATAAGCTTTTATGTAAGGCAGAATGAATATCCAGTGTATTCCAAACACACGATGCATCACAGCCCTCCTAATTACGTGGCTGTCAAGAACATGGCATCTCAGCACAGTCTGATTATATATATATATATATATATATATATATATATATATAAATTTTTCCCTAGATGCATCAACACTCTCCCTTAGCAGAGGCCATGAGCAGAGAGCAGAACTCTCATGCAGAGAGGCCAGTGGGGAAGTCTCAAGAACGAAATAGTTGCCTCTCTGTGCTATTTGACCTTGACAGCATGTGCAGAATTGACTCTCTGGTAACTTAATGGAAATTTCTCTCTAGAAAGGGCTGGTTTTACTAGACTGGGGACATTGTCCACCATGTGGATACGTCTGGGAGGTCTGTGCCATCAACCTCCCGGGGCTGGCATTGACATTGGTGCCCTGGAGTGCCTGCAGGGATGCAGTAGCAAGAGAAAGTGGCCATCTAATGAGATGTAGATGTCACTGTCTGCAGACTGTGCAGAAGCAGGAGTCATTTAGGCAGAGATTGTTTGAATGCCCACAGCCAACAGCCTTGGAAGCGGTGACTGCTGGTTGTTGGATCAGCAAGTGGACAGTCCTACCAGCTCAGTAGCCAGTTACTGGAAATGTCTTTCCTAGCCACGATCTCTGGAAGTCAGTGCCGGTTCTTTCCAGAAGGCTCTCTATATTCTGGCAGTACATTGCAGATTGCTGTGCTGCTCATAAGCTCCTGCAGTTGTGAAAATCGATGATTCTATGATTCTAAATCAGAGGCAGGACTCAGAGCAACAATTTCTGTACTCGAGCAGAATCCTGATAAGACTCAGGTTTGATCTTTCCTCCAAGTTCTGTTGTTTCTGGATTGTTTCATGTTGAAATATGTACATGAAGGAAAAATGGTAAGGAGAATATGATTCCTGCAGTATGGGTTAAAATACAGCTCAGTGTTTGCTTTAGTAGGATTCTCTGGTTTGTAAAGCAGAAAACCCTTAGGGCTTTTTCCCCATCATTTAAAAGGTCTGGTTATGTCCATTTGTAATTCACAGCAGAGTACATGCTTTGTGTGCCTGAAATTGCTTGCATAAAAAGCCCCGAAATTCATTGTAGTTGAAAGCAATATAGAGACATACTGCTGGTGCCACAGTGTAATAGATACAGGGTGCCTTCCTTCCTAGGTGCTGTCACAAGAGAGACACTGTCAACAGCCCAGAGCTGGCTTGTATTCCAGGTCTCTTTGGAGAACCAACCACACTAGAGCTTCCCCCTTCTTGATTATCTCCCTGACTTGTTTGTGTCTCCCTGCACAGACTGCTGCTGGCCCAGGGAGGTCGGGCAGACCCTTGTGCTGGTGAGGAAATACAAACATTCACACAGCTTTGGCCTGGCAGGTACAGCCAAGGTGGTTCACAGTATTACACACTGGAATTTCCAATCCTGTATCTTCTTCCACCACGTTAATCCATATTTGAGAAAGCAAAGTATTTGAGAAAGCAAGGAAACTTTTACATATTTTGAAAGAAAAATCAGCCAAACATCTTTTTTTTTTTTCCTAGTTTCTTATAAATACTAAAATGTGCTTATAAGTAAAATGTGGAGATTTATTTTCATATTATGTGAGAAATACAAATGTTTAGTAAAACACTGGTTGTACATTAATGTTTTTCAAATGACTTAGAGTAAGCAATCTTCATTTATCTCAGCTTCAGTCTTTATATGGTACAGACATGCCTTGTGACTGCTATAACTGCACATGCTTGTGTGTTTATCAATGTGCATTTATAATGTGCATTTATAGATGCTTTGGTGCATTACAAAGATAGCTGCTGGACAAAGAATTATACAGAAGAGCCCACTGACATCACGTGAATATATAAGATCTTTGCCAGTATTTTTGGTCATTAGTACTTCATTAGGAGTATCCTATTTATTCATAAGCTTGGGGATTTTTGGATGGTTTTGTTTTGATTTTTTTTTTTCTTTTTTTAGCACCGTACTATCAAACGCTTCTGAATTCTAAATTTCAAGAAAAGATACTTTTACAGTAAGAGCTCGTACAAGTAGGTTGTGTTCAGCAGAATTAGTAGTCTGGTCATATCCTCAGTGACAGATGAAATGAACCCAGTCAAATGATTTCAGGCATAAAGCTGTGCTAGTTGCAGCTTGTCTATGAATTTGGTCATTAAGAAATTGTGTATAAAAGGTAGTAACTGCTGCTTCTGAATTTTTATCTCTCAGGCCTTGGAAGATGATGTATTTGAATAAATGAGCATGACAAATGAGTAGAGATTTGTTTATTTTAACAATGATCCAGAGTTTGTTCAGATGAAGCTTGGTTGGTGCTCACTGACCGAGAGACTGATGCTTTTCTTGCATTGTCTCTCACCTTTATCAAGACAAGTAAAACAACTCAAGTATTTTTTCCCTGGAAATTCTGTTTCAGAAATTCATTACTAAATCAGTATAGGACAGAAATATATTTCTGACATTCTTCCTCTTCATTAATGCTAAATAAAAAAGCCTGTTGTTTCAGAGCTTCTATCATAGCTTGCCATTTGTGAGGGAAGTTGGAGTTAAATGAGTGTGTTCATGAGTAATATCTAGAAGCACCATGACTGTTCACATCTGTTTATGTGGGACAATAAAACAACTACAACTTCTGAATACAAAATAAACCCCAAAATATTCCATAGATTTACTGACTACAGTTTTCTTTCTCATCCTTGCCACTGTTTCTGGTGGTCCCTAGTAAACATACATATATTTAACTCTTTAGAAACTCTATTTTGATGTGAGGATGTGTTTGCTTTCCTCCAGGTTTCATTGCATGTTATACCATGTGTCTGACAGGCACAAGCCGGGAACAGGCATTTTCAGAGAAACTTGTAGCACTGGCAATATCTGGGATCATTTCTTGATATTCTCTGAAACTTTTTAAGGCTCTATTGCCATTAAAAAAAAAAAAAAAAGAAGAAGGCAGCCTGTTGCAGAAGTGTAGTGATGCCAAATATATGAAGAGGTGATGTCGTAAATGAAAACGTGTGGAAGCTTTCCTGACTCTTCAGGAGCTGCTTTCTTGCCTCCTGCTGCGTATTTGCAGGAGTGTATTCTATTTGTATCCCATTTGTGTTGTATTCGTGGCGTATGATATTGTAGAGAGAGAAGGCTGAAGTCTTCAGCCTCAAGAGACGTACATATGATAACTATCCCACACGTATTCCCTCTGCTGAGGGACTTTCTGCAGTGCAAACCCCCTGCACAGGCCCACAGGGGTCCCAGGCCTTGCAGAGGCCACGGGGGGCTCCTGAGCCATGGGTGTCCCACCCTGCAGAGCTCAGCCCCGCGCTCCTCTCCCGAGCACTTCTGCCTTTCCCTCTTCGTGAAAACAACGGATGCTGGGTTCTCATTCGGCATTTTCAAACGTGCTTTTGCATTATTCTGCCAGTAGATTGCCAGTAAAAATTAGAGTGCAGCTGGACAAGAATTCTCCTTTGTGTTGAAACCTTTTTGTAGGCTGCAGCTGTAGAGTGAGCTCAATAAAGCAGCTCTTCCATTGGGCCGTTTCCTTGGGCTGTGCCAGTGGAACTGTCTGCACTCATAGTCTGCTGAAAATTCCCCTGGAAATGACTAGAGGTTTGCCTTGCATGTAATGTGTGTTCTCTGGAAACCAAGCTATTGCTGTGGTTTCAGTTGTTGCACCCTGGGTCTTCCAGGAGACATTGGAGGCTGTACCACCTTTGATGTCTCTGCTGGAACATGCCTATCTTGGAACAATGCAGTCATCATGATTGGTTGGTTAGCACACATCAGAACAGGTATTATTTTCTGCTGTTGATTCTCCTAATATTTTCATTCCTACAGACTGATTCTGGGATTTTTGAGACTTTCACAACATGAGACAGATGCTTATTTAGTGACCTTTTGAATTAAGATACTCAAAGTTTCCTTACAAAGTATCTCATAGTAATCTCCAGTAATGTGCTGCTCACATGAAATAAATCCGTCAGAACAGACTAGAAGGCCTGTATGCCTCATTAAATTGCTTGTTGTGTTCTGGTAAATAGTCAAAGCTTTTTTGCATACATATTTTTAGATCTTTCACTTCACTACAAAATGCAGGTTTTTAAGGGAGGTTTTGTGGCAGATTTTTGCCATCACAGTTGGCTTGTTACAAGGTATGACAACCAGTTTTTCTCCCCAAGGAGAATAATGAACTCATGACTCAGTTCTGAGTCACTACTCCAAGTATCAATGAAAATGAGCTATTTCAAGCTGTTTAGAAGTAGTAGGAAAGAAGGATCTCAAATCTTTTTCTTTGCAAACTATATTTTGAAATGTATAGCTTATGAAGGTCGGGTTGGGTTTTTTTCTCCCATTTTGGCTGCATTCTACTTGATTCTTTGTTTTCTAAAGGCAGATTATGGACAACAGTTTTAACCTGTGCTTCACTGGGAACAAATGCCTTGGCAACCGGCCACTGTAACAGATCTTCTGGGTGAAAAATAATCAGCATATTCTATACTCATCTTGCCAAAGCTTGGCATTTCAGAGAGCTTCCTTTTCAAGAGCAGGTGCTCATTTATTCCACATCACTCCATAATCCTGGCAGATGAGACAAAATTCAGAACTAGTGGAAAAAAAAGAGCTTGTTGATCCAGCTCCATAGAAAAAAAATCTAATGTTTGGAGCTTGAAGTAGAAAATCCATGAAGAGGAAGGTCTGTGTGAAGTTGCAGTGTAAGTGGGTGGGAGTGGCAAAGAGTTGTACCTGAAGATACTGCCACTTCGACTTGTCTGGATCCTGCACTCTTCAAATGAATATGATGATACTTTGCCCACACAATTATTTATTGTTTAATTTATGTACTAATTGAATTTGTCTGGATAGGAATCTTAAAGTATAAAAAAAAGTAATCTGGTAGCTGTTTTTCCATCCTTAGCAACACTGAGTAGTTGCTATTCATTGCAGTAGTTTTGTTAAAATGCATCTTGCTATCTCTCTTCTTTGAGTGTCCTTTATCAATTGTTTTAATTAAGTGTAATGAAACCATCACAACTTGTCATTAGTTCAAAACATACTTTACGTGTATGAGAGCTGAGAGCAAAACTGTGCTTGAGAACTGAATGTGTGCTAAAAACCTGCAAACTATAGGGAAAATATTCTTAGCCTGTGCATTTCCATGGATATTGTGCACTTGAGGTAAGTATTTTGAGTTTCATACTGTAATAAACTCATTCCTATTCAATTCAAGCCACCTCCCTGACCCACGTGCTCTTAGACTGAGGACTTTGTGTGATGATTCAGAACCTTGTCACAGTGACACAGGAACTGGCTAGGTGTGCCCAGAGGACCCACTGTAAATGGATGGCTACTTTTAAAGGGAGGAATAAGTAAGTTAAAATATGGCTGAAACTCTTGGAGACATCTGTGATCTTGCCTCATGAGTAAAAAAAATTTCCTTAGCTGTTCTTACCAGGGTACAGTGGAAATAATAAAAAATTAGCTATAGTTTGTGAGAAGTAAATATGTACCTTCTGAAATAAATTCACATCTCTACTTCAAAGGTAACCACAAGGAAGTTATCTGCATTTCTTTTTTGAGCACACATTCCAGTCTAGAAATGACAGAAGAAAATTTTTTAAAGAAAATGTAATCAAAATAGCCATGTCCCTGCAAAATATTTTGCACCCATTAAACTAGCCTCTTCGGAAAGAATTATTGAAGCAAAATACTGATCAGCCTAACTCTTCAATAAGAAAAAAATCAGGATTTCTTGTTTTGTGGGCTTTTATTATTTTATTTTTTTTTGTGTTATCAGCAAGCCTGTAAGCTTGCTTTAAATCTTCAAGATAAAAATGTGTAGTCATATCAGCATGATGCTGACACCGACATTTCACTGACATACATTTTCTCCAACATTCTGGACTTTATTTTATCTAGCTTGTTTCTCTTCTAGGATCTTTTTAAGGTCATCTTATCTGCAAATGTGTTCCTACAGTTGTATGAAGTATTAGAGTTTCAGAATAAAGCAGAGTGTTACTGAAGACTTATAGCCTAAACTTCTAGACCATGCAGCTCCCAGAGCCCTCCAGTGCTGCACATTTCCCCCCTACCTGCAGCTGTCACCAGGGCCCACAGCTAACCACAGCACAGGGAGAGACAGGGGTATAGATCTGGAAATGCAAACTGCAGACCAGAAATAGCTTCTGACATATTAACTGATTCTGACAAGCGGCAAGTTCATATTTTGTGGCCAGTGTCACTCCAAATTTACTTTTCATTACTGTTGCATGTTTTTTGCTAGAAGATTCTTAAAACTTTTTTTTTCCTACACAAGAAAGCTCACAGCAAGTTAACTGTCCCTAGTTGCCTCGCTTTATATTTGAAATGTCTTAAAACTGATTTTAAACCATTATTTTAAATATCGATACTAATAATGGTTCTGCAATTTCAACACTGTTCTCCAAATCGTGACTTAAGTTATCTTTGTGTTCATTCCAGTTGGTGTCATTGTTTTACTGATCTTTTTTTTAACATAACTTCTGTATTTGTATTTATCTTGTCTACTATCTATCAGTTTATTGGTGACCGCAGAAATAATATTAGTCTTCTCATGAACACTTGTTATACGACCTTTAAAATACCCAGTCCCTTCTGGATAGCAGTCAGCTGAAGATTTGCCTTATCCCTTACAAAAGACACTCTTAGTTGTCTCCAGAACAAAAATGTGAATATCTGTTGGCCCTTTTTTGTGTGTGTGTGTAGAGGAGAACGAAATTTATGTGTTTCTAATGAGGAATTATAATCCTTCTTTTCTTTGCAAAAAAAAGAGTAAAAATTTTGTCTCTGAAAGAGTTACCACGCCTTTGCTTAGTGGTTTTTGAGGCCCATCTGCACTGAACACCAGTGCACTGCCCAGGCTGGGGACAGCATCTTAACACTGCACCATAGATTGTACCACACTCCCAGGCACTGCTCTGGTTGTTTATCCTGACAAAAAAAGGAGCAGAATGTGAACAAGCGTGTTGGGGATGCTTAGCTATCCTGACCGTCGGTGTGTGGGAGTGGGCATCATATGGAAAACGAGCTGTTTGCATAGTGGAGTGTTAAGCCCATTGAGCCAGCTCAGCTCTCAAGAAGCCTGTTGGTGGGAGTCTTTGAAGGTGTAGTAAGGCCTAAAATTAACATAAATAAAAACAAACAACGAAACAATAAAATCCCCTCCGTCAGCAGGGCTTCAAACCGTCCATGCTGCAAGACCATCTGCTCTCCAGAAGAACGTTTTTTGCTGGAATGCAGTGTGTTTGGCTGAGGGTGCACCCTGCCCTGCCATGTGCCTGCAGTTCGGGTACTGCCCTCACACACTGGTGGCCTCTGGACTCTCACCTGCTCGTGAGGTGCTGGTCGGGTGGACTGAAGCGTCTGCTTCTGCTGAAGGTGTGCCTCAGTTTCGTAAGGACTCCTGGGTACCTGACGGCCAGCATGTAAAGTATTATATTGACCTTTTCATGTCTTTTTAGAGTGATTTTTCCTTGGAAGGTGCTATTTGAGAAAACAGGAGAGTCTTCGAAGGTCATTCAGATGAGCTCATAAATATGATTGCCATTTGTGCTTTTCTGTCCTTAGACGATTCATGAGGATTTGGGGTTTTTACCTCATGTGGGCAAAATGCCTGGACAACCTCCATGTTTTTGTACTTTTTTAACCTGAAGAAAAGCTTATTTGGTGTGAGGTCCTGAGGAAAATTGTGCTGGTTTTTCTTGGTTTGCTGTCCTTCTCTTGCCAGCACTGAACTGCAGGAATGAATTATCTGACTTCAGGAGTGGGATTCTTTATCTTTAGCACACATTATTCTTCCCCTGAGCCTTTTAGGGACTAATCAGCAAAGTTATTTTTATATCCTGAATTCCCAGCCTTTATAAATTTATTGTGCACAAAAGAAACATTTGAGTTCTGAAAAATTACTAGCATATAATGCCTTAAAAAAGAAGAAAACCATTGCCCCTTTTATCTGCATTGCCTTGGGTCTTACAATAACTGGTTTCTTGGTTTACTTAAGGGCTTATTCAGTTTCCACTTCCAGCACTGAAACCCTGATCAAAGGTTTCTGTAAGCAGCGTGGCATTTTGACTTCCCTCAGACTCATCACTAGTCTGTAAAGCCAAGTCCACCAGTAGCAACCTGAACGTTCAGATTTCCAAGTCTGACAATTAAATTTTGTTAGAGTTTCCTATGGAGAAAAGCGAATTTATTTATTTTTCATTTATATTTTTGGTTATGTAAATCTTGTTTTGGTGTGTAATGTTGAAGTAAGGATAAGCAAAGACATATGAGAAATGTTCTACCTGTACCAGAGACATGTCTCTATTTTCTGTGTGTGTCTGTGTGCTCACTGTGGAAGCCAGTCAGTAATGTCTGGAGTCTCTTTGGGCTGTTACAGGAAAGGTTCTCTTGCAGTATTGCTGGTTCTCTGAATATTCACCCTTTATCATGCCCAGTAGGTGCACAGCTGCCTCCCTCACTGAGTGTGCCCACCAGGAGTTGTGGAGCTGTTCAGAAAGCAACTCTGCTTGCAGCAGTCCATGAGGTCGTAATGCATAGAAATTGCATTTCACAGTCTGTGCTCTTGAAGAACTCTTTGCAGCATTGCCTTGTCATCCTTCAATTTATCTTAGCTATAAAAATAAGCTTTTCTTCTAGCTCAAAAGTTTGAAGAAAGCAGAGAATTAGTGGGAAATTCTCCTAACCTAGAGTAGCAATCATCCTTCCGAAAAAGTAAACATTTTTTCATTAAAGAGAGACACGCAGAAAAAAACTACAAAGGGGGGAGCGGGGAGCATCTCTAAATAGATAATTTATTAAGATTTGTTAGTGACTTTCAGCATCCTATCTAGGTGGAGTTTTGTCTAAGCTGTAAGCTTTAATGCAAATAATTGTATCTGAGTATCTTATAGATGAACCTTTGTGGAACTAGAACGAAAAGTCTTTCATGGCAAAGCAGCAGTTGGGGAAGAGTAATATGAAATAAGATTTCAGACTCTGTTCTTGAAATGTAATTTTCTTGTCTACCTCTCATATATTAGTTGTAAATGCCTCTTAGTATTTTAATGTACAAGAATGAATGCTTTTTCCATTTTACGTAGATAGTGAAAATGAAATGTATGCTTAATGCAGATTGATCTTTCATTAGATTCTAATCTGCATGGTTTAAAGTAATTTTCCTTATGCAGTTATTAATTCCTTTACTCTAAAAATTGTCATTTCACTGAATATCTTGCTGAGATTTCCATTCCTCCTGGAGTCAGTAATAAATGCTGGTTAAATCCGGTGGGAAATTGCTTAAGTTTTAACTATATGGTCTTTTAAAACCAAGAAGTGTTGGCTGCTACAGATGTTTCTGATCAAAATAAAACGTAACCTAAGCTGAGTTCTTGTTAGAATGAAAGGCGTTGGCTCAGTTCGATGTCATGAAGATTATTGGCTGTAGGCGTGAGGTAGGTAACAATCTGAGGCCCAGAGACATCACTATGACCTCTGCCTTTAAAGGAGCTACCAGTGAAAAAAGTGCAGGGGTGAATTTGCACTGAGTGAATGATACCCTAAAGTTGTGCATTCAGAATTCATTAGAATAATGAACTTTCCCAGCCCGGAGGAGACTGGGGGGAGACCAGTTTGCAGCCTTCCAGTGTGTGATGGGGGCAAGCAGCAGCACGGGGAGGACTGTTTCCAAAGGCTTGCAGTGGTGGGAGGAGGGATAATGGCTTCAGACTAAGGGAGGGTAGAGTTGGATTATAACTGGGGAGCTCTTCAGCGTCAGAGTGGTGAGATGGTGGACCAGATCTCCCAGGAAGGTTTTGGATGCTCCATCCCTGGATGTGTTCAAGACCAGACTCTGAGCCACCTGACCCAGAGGGAGTGTCCCTGCCATGGCAGTGGCATTGGAACTGGAGGAACTTTGAAGTCCCTTCCAACACAGACCATCCTACGATTAACAAACACTTCTCCTTATGTCTGCAAAACTGCTTATTGAAGGGTTCATAGGCTTGTGGTTTTAGATAGGATTAAGGGGTTAATTACTATGTAGCAAAGTCTAAATGGTACAGTTTAAAGTGTTATATATATTTACATATATATTTTGAAATATATTCTGGGTACCAAACTTAAAAGTCACTTGACAAAGAACCTGCTTGTTCCTCTGTTCCATCACCTGAAGAAAGGAGAATGCTACCTTGTCTAAAATGAGGTTTATTTTAATAAATACCTTTTAATGTATGAGGTTTATAGAATATTCCAGTTAAACAGATGAATGCACAGAACATTAATGGAGGAAGGAATACCCTCAGAGTTTGCAAGATAGGAATTATGTACTAAAAAAAAAATATGTGGCTGAAAGCCCAGTGTAATTCAGTCTATTTGTGAATGAGAGAGAATTACCATAGAATTACATTTCAGTATATGCTTCATAGCAGTTTTCTGTCTGGGAGAAACAGCTCTGTTCAAGGCTGAGGAGCAGGATTGAGGGATTAATTCCATGAACTTAAAGTGAGAGAGATAAAGAGAATCCATATTTTCTAGTTTTATGATCCATGGCATTGTCATTTTCTTTAGAATGAGCATACTAAATGTTGCACAGAATTGGTGTTTTTACAAACTGTTATTGCTTCTAGCAGATCAAAAATATAATAATCTATATTCATTTCAACCATTATCTATAGATAATTGAGATATATCACATGTTGATGACCTGTTTACTATGAATAATGGCTTGTTAATTTATTTAATGTACAAATCTCAGATACATGATATATAAAGTACATGTAATGGGCAAAGTGAATTAATGGCATCACATTTGTGCAGCTAGTGTATTTCATTCCCCTCCCTTGTCCCTAGAGTGATTTTTAAGCTAACAAATGCTGTCTGTGTTAAATCAGCCAGCAGGGCTTTTTTTAAGATTACAAAGATTGACTGTGCTATGCCTGACTGATTTGTATTTCAGGCAGTGACTGCTCTATGTCAGTAACTTTAATACTTATTAACTGCTAGATTAAGATTTGTCTCATTAAGCAGCAATAAATCTAATGTGCTGAAGAGTCTATAGCAACTCATTGCCACAGTTTTCTGTACATTGTCATAACCATCAGTGTCCCACAAATAAGAGTATCAATTTATATTTGTAGCTTCTTTCAAAGGTATGAATGTGTGAGTTTTTGCATGTATATACCTGAAATATTTTAATACTTTGTCCCAGAAAGTTGCATTAGTTTACTTTCAACACTACCTGCAAAAAAACCCCAACAAACAAAAAACCATGTACAGCTCCATCTTCCAGTGTTTCCAGTTAATGATCCGTTCCTCCCTCAGCAGAAGCATCGCCACTTCACACAGATGAACAAAGCCAGCGAGGGTGTTTCAGCCTGACACACATACTTCTGTTACGTCACAAAGGGCACACATGCTTTTTATGTAGTGTGGAACAATGAAGGTGTTCTGTGTGTTGGTGTCTAGAATTTGGTAGGAAAAGTCCATGCCAGGGTGTGTCCAGTTCTGTAATTGTGCCTAACACAGCGGAGCTGCTGGGGCCTGATTCACAGCAGGTGTTGCAGCCACTTCACCCTGAGACTGTCGGAAGCAAGCAGGCTTAGCATCAGTAGCAGAGGGGGTTGCTGGCAGAGACAAAAGGGTGAGATGGGAAATGTTCCATAAGGGGCTTGACACACCAAGTAGTAAAAAATACATGTAAAAAAGGAAGTTATTTCCTAAAACCATGGCTTAGATCAAAGGCTGGAAAACCTCTCCTACAAATCATCAAGGCTGAGAGAGTTGAGGTTTGACCTGGAGAAGAGAAGGCTGCAGGGAGACCTTACTGCAGCCTTTCAGTACTTAAAGGGGCTGCAGGAAAGATGGGGACAATATTAGCAGAGCCTAAGGGCATGTTGTGACAGGACAAGGGGTAATGGCTTTAAATTAAAAGAGGATAGGAGGATAGATTTGGAGTAGATAAAAGAAAGCTTTTTTTGTGCTGGGGGAGCTGCAGTACCGGGACTTGTTTCCCAGGGTGGCAGGAGCCCAGCCCTGGAAACATTCAGATCAGGCTGGATGGGGCTCTGAGCAGCCTGTTCTGGCTGAAGATCCCTGCTCCCTCAAAGGGGCTGCTCAGCATCTGACTGTTTTGCCTTCTAATGTAGAAAGGGTGTGCCAAAAGAGAAGGTCACTTAAGTTTTACTGCTGCGTTTGACAATGTCAGAAAATTTGCACCCAAAAAGCAGCATGAACCAGAAGATTTGTGCGCAGATTTGCCCGTGTAATAACACTTTACAAGTCCTTTAAACCATAAGTTTGTATATATATATCAAGCTTGTTTCTGATATTGGCAGTAGTAAGTGTGCCAAGGGGAGTAGAGACTTTGCTGACTGGAAACTGGATATATGTAATGCAACCTTAATATGCACTTTTCCAACAGATTAATATAGCCTGTATTTGAATTTAATTTCATCCACATAAAATAAAATTCCATGTCTTGTAATCATCTATGTACTTCATTATTATATTTTCTCTATGGAATGATCTATAATAATATATATATTCCCCCTCTACTCTGCACTAGTGAGACCCCACCTCAAGTACTGTGTCCAGTTTTGGACACCCCAGTTCAGAAAAGATAGAGATTTGCTGGAGAGAGT